>JAMAJW010000064.1:0-196056 GCA_023628855.1 Coniochaeta sp. PK30-01
AACCCTAACCCTAACCCTAACCCTAACCCTAACCCTAACCCTAACCCTAACCCTAACCCTAACCCTAACCCTAACCCACACCCGAACTCCACTGTTAATCATGGACACAGCCCTCAGAGACCGAGAATGATTGTCGCCATAACCGGAGCGACAGGGGCGGGTTTAGCCATCAAGACGCTGATTGCTTTACGCCGTCTCCACATCGAGACGCATCTGGTGATATCAAAATGGGCCGAAGCAACCATCAAGTACGAGACAGATTACCATCCCTCTGCGGTGCGAGCGTTGGCCGACCACGTCCATAACAACAATGACATGGCGGCGCCCATCTCTAGCGGGTCGTTCCGGGCGACTGGAATGATCGTGGTGCCGTGCAGCATGAAGACGTTGGCAGCCATCCACAGCGGCTACTGCGACGACCTAATCTCTCGCGCGGCAGACGTCATGATCAAGGAGAAGAGGAAGCTCCTTCTCGTAACTCGTGAGACGCCGCTCAGCGAGATACATCTCCGCAACATGCTGGAGGTTGCGAGGGCTGGTGCGGTGATTTTCCCGCCTGTTCCGGCATACTACATCCGGCCGGGATCCGTGGATGATTTGGCCGATCAGACAGTTGGGCGGATGCTGGATCAGTTTGGCCTCGAAACAGGAGACTTTCTGCGATGGGAAGGCTGGAAGAAAGATGGAGACGTGTGATGGGGATAGTGGAGGCCGCCTATTCGAAGTTGAATCCATCCTCGGGCATCCCGGGAATCGGTCCTGGAACGAAGTCAGTTCGCATCTTGCCCTCAGGCTACGGGGAGGCCCATTCTGTCTCACCGTTCATGCAATAGTTGAGATAGTCAAGAGGGGACAGGCCGATCATGCCGACGTCTCCGGGGTTTAGGTCAAACGCGGGATTGGCGCTGCTCATGTGGTCAGATGCCGGAGCCAAGGGTATAATGTAGATGGTGACTCACCCCGACGGGGGAAGAGGGAAATAAGAATTCATTCCAGCGAACATGGCATTGCTATAAACGTAGACTCCCGAGGCAGAAGGCGCAGGATCGCCAAAGGGCGACTGCTCGGCAAATGCGCTTGAATGTTGGTTTTGGCCTAGAACTTCTCGAAGGGTTAGCAGTGTACGGACGTGCTGCGGTGACAGCCATCTGGTCTCCGGCAAGCCGGGTCCACCGCTTGATATGGTGTCCACCGCCTCGGTGGTGAATACATCAACGACGCGTTGCTGCAGTCGCCGGCATTCGGGGTCGTTTCTTGTCTCGTCCCACGCGTAGAGGAGTAATGCGGCACTTAGGGCCTCGTGAAGCATGGACCAGGTTCGCCGCGGGACTACGCTGAGGGCCTGGAACTCGAGGAAGGCATGACACACCTGGGTCAAGCTCTCCCTTGCTCGTAGACGCAGTGTATCTAGGATCTCCTGGCCGTTTGTTTGTGTCGAGTTTCGTATCGCGGGTCTGCAGATGTATGTGATGGAGAATGCCACGTGCATTTTGAGCGCGTAGTGCTCGAGTAGCTGAGAAAGGTCTTTGCACGCACCAGCGTCACGCAGGTAGTTCACTCCCTTGGCATACACCGAGTCGACGCCTCTCAGCAGATCGGTTAGTGACTTATCCCAGATGCCCAGGGCCTTGCGCTGCATAAACTCGACGCTGAGGCTGCAGAGATGATCCATGACTTCGGCGTACGAAAGGTCAGCTGCTCCAGGCAGCTGTGGTTCCTTCGACCATCCATGACTGTAGATTGCCGGTGGCCGATCATGACAGATACTGAGCAGGGCGTCCTGCCATATCACCCTTGTCCTTTACGGCGTTAGTACAGAATGCCAAGGGATATCTACTGGAAGACCGTCTGCCTGACCTGAGTAGCCGAGTTTCTGCTTTGGCCACTTCAGAAGTATTGGGATCGCTGCTCTTGGAGGGAAGGTCAACAGTCTGTGCAAGGCGGACTGTGGTACCAAGTAGGGCCCAGGCAGCATCTGACTGGCCAACGTTCTGAAGAGTGTTGCCCAGTATCAAAAGTGTCTGAATGTCGGAGGCTGAAGGCTGGAACAGGAAGTTTGCCAGACGCAGGGCCTGGAATGACCGTTTAGCTAAAGGGGAATAAATCAGTTATCTGAAGCCCAATAAAGACGAGAAGGACCGCACCAAAGGAGTGCGTTGCGCTGGTGCTTTCCGGAGCGTCCGAGAAGTGCGCCCCCGACGCAAGGACAGAAAGCAGCAGTGCGACAAAACTAAGGCGCTTTCGCGAAATCCATTCACCTTCGACAAGCCGTTGCCGATCCTTTAGGTCCCCGGCTGTTTCGGCCTTCAGATACACGGACAGGTCAAGCTCAAATCGACCCGCGTTGAGGAGAATGGGGCTGAACGGGGCAACGTGTGTGCGATAGTGCTGGTAAAATCTAGCCCGTCCTTATTAACCATCTTTCTCATGTGGTCAAGGCACTTGCGATTTTATACCTTTCAACGTCCTTGCATCGGGGGGCAATTGCCATCAGTGATTCGACGGCATCTCCCTGGCCGCTGGTTTCCGTGAAAAGGTAGCTTGTGAGGGTGTTCTCCAGGCCCAGCACTTCTCGCACGTTCTGGGCCAGCGGCTCGTCGTTCGGGGACGGGACCTTTGCAGACAGTATCGCGGACACGGAGTCATGACCCTGCGAGGACACATCTGCTGCGGGCCGGCGCTGCCCGGCCACTTCGTTTCCTTGTCTTTGAGCAGCATCGGGGGTCTTCCTTCGGGGGCTACCCCGAGGATGGTTGCGGCGCGCGCTCTTCTGGGGTGGAGTATCATACATGCATATCTCAGGATGGCCTCGTTTCTGGCAAGTCCGGCACGGTTGGGTCTTGTCGCATTTCACCTAGACATTTATGTGAGAACCAAAGGATGCATAGATGGTTTCTTTTAGTTTGCGAGAGCATATCCTCACCTTCCGTTGCTGACACGGATAACATGCTCGGCCCTCTTGCAGCCTACGCCGGTCCCGCAGCACTCTCTGCACGCTTTCGTGATCCATGAGGCGGGTCGGCCGGAGTGGCATGAGCTGTGAGCCTGTGACACAAAAGCAATTGCTCGTGCAGTGGTTCGTGTCGTGTGACGTCTTGGAAATCCAGGATCTGCTCCGAGCATTGGAGTCGCCCCGCTCTCACCTTGAGCCGGAGGTCCGAGGTTCCGAGACCCCGAGGCACCGACCAACCGATGATCGATCCCACCTCCCGTCGTTCCTGAGACTACGCATACACAGCGCTCGGAATGAGATTAGAAACAATCTCGGGTGGCATAGGATAGCCTTTTTTAATGTTCTGACTGCTTTGGCGGTAAGAGGATTTCTGGTTATAAGTAGATCGTACCACTCCTGCGTAACCCGTCCCTCGCTACTGCTCATCACAGGATATTCGTACAACACTACATTGTGTGCTTCTCACTCGACTACGCAAATCCGTAACAAGCACAATCGTAACCATGGCTGATTCCAATCCGGCCCTTTCCTTCCGGTCCTTTGTGGACGCCCTCAAAGCCGATGACGACCTCGTGGAGATCAACGACCCCATCGACCCCAATCTCGAGGCGGCGGCCATCACACGGCTTGTCTCCGAGAATGACGACAAGGCACCCTTATTCAACAACCTCACCGGTATGACAGAGCATGGCTTATTCCGCATTCTGGGAGCCCCTAACTCTCTTAGGAGCTCGAAGAAGGAGCGGTACGGGCGGCTGGCACGTCATCTTGGCCTTCTACCCACCACTGGGATGCGCGAGATCCTACAGAAGATGATGTCTGCCAGCACCCTTGCTCCCATCGAGCCCACGGTCGTTGCAACCGGGCCCTGCAAGGAGAACTCCATCGAAGGTGACGAGATCGACCTGACAGCTCTCCCAGTGCCGATGATTCACAAGGACGACGGTGGAAGGTACATCCAGACATACGGCATGCATGTCGTGCAGTCTCCGGACGGGAGCTGGACCAACTGGTCCATCGCTCGAGCCATGGTGCATGACAAGAGACACCTGGTGGGCCTTGTGATCGAGCCGCAGCACATCTGGCAAATCCAACAGATGTGGAAACGCGAGGGTCGTGATGTGCCCTGGGCCTTGGCTTTCGGCGTGCCGCCTGCAGCCATCATGGCCTCGAGTATGCCCATTCCCGACGGAGTTTCAGAAGCGGGTTATGTCGGCGCGATGACAGGCTCTTCGCTGGAGCTGGTCAAATGCGACACCAATAATCTCTTGGTCCCTGCAAACAGCGAGATCGTGTTCGAGGGCACCCTCTCCATCACCGAGACTGCCACCGAAGGTCCATTTGGCGAGATGCACGGTTACGTGTTCCCCGGTGATAGCCACCCGTGGCCGGTGTATACCGTCAACAGGATCACGTACCGCACCGACCCCATCCTTCCCATGTCGGCCTGCGGAAGGCTAACCGATGAGACCGTGAGTATGAGTCTAACATCTTTTGTATTCTAAAGTGAGCAAACTGATGATGTGAAGCAAACAATGATCGGGGCTCTCGCCGCAGCGGAGATTGGGAGGCTCTGTAAGGAGGCCGGTCTCCCCGTTGTCGATGCCTTCTCGCCCTTCGAGTCGCAGGCGACCTGGGTTGCGCTCCGAATCGACACCGAAAAGCTGCGGGCCATGAAGGTGTCACCAGAGGACTTCCGCAAGAATGTTGGAGATCTAATCTTCAACCACAAGGCTGGCTACACTATCCACCGGCTGGTGCTGGTGGGGGATGACATTGATGTGTACAATGGGAAGGATATTATGTGGGCTTTCTCGACCCGCTGCCGACCGGAGACGGACGAGCTGTTCTACCAGGACGTCCGTGGTTTCCCCTTGATTCCATACATGTCCCACGGCAGCGCCAGCCCGGTCCGCGGCGGCAAGGTTGTCTCGGACGCGCTGCTCCCGTGCGAGTACACCACGGGTCGCACCTGGGTAGCGGCAGACTTCAAGAACTCGTATCCTGAGGACCTTAAGGCCAAAGTCCTCCAGAAGTGGGATACACTGGGATTCAAGAAGTTGGATTGATTGGCAAGCAGCTATGTTTGGAAAGAAAGTGCGGCGATAGTTGCCTCTCGCTAAATGTATAGGAAATATTGAACTTGTTCGTATCCCTGCAGAATGCTCACCTCTGTTTCGCTTTCGGCTTCCTTTTCAGTTGACACAGGTACCAGCGCCACCGTAACACGTGGGCAGATGCTCCGCGATGGCCATACTGTGTATCGTCAGTGAAGAGAACTGAGGGGTAACATGTCTCAACCCAACGCCCATTGCATCGCAGGCAACCAAGGTCGATTGATGTTTTGCTGCAAAAGTGAGAACCTATGGATTTTCCAGTTCGTAGACTGTAAAGTCGCAATTTGAACTTGTGTGATGGAAGGTGACGGCTACATGTACGCAGTACATCAGTAGACTGGTCAAGGATTCAGACTCATCTAAAACTCCCATTTGTTGAAGTTTCCTGTTGTTGTCCATCCAACCAGAATTAAACCTTCAATCCGTAAGAATGTTCACCTCTACCCACAGTGATAGACCGAGTGAACTAAGAACCTTCGTACGAAAGCAGTTCTTGTTTGGAAGACTTAAAAGGTAATATGATTCTATACCTCCTTTCAGTGAAGGTGATGAATGGTTCCGAACAGTGAAATCAGGTGTTATAAGTCTTTTAGCTCTATTAACATACTCAGAGAGGGCATAGCAAGAGGACACAAAACATGTGTTGTTGTGTAGGAGCAATCAACATCGTCCAAACTACTTTTTCTTAACGTTGGTACCAGAGAGCTTAGTCACTACCAGAATGCGTTTCCGTGGCCAATAGTCGAAGTACTCAGCAAGCTAACCGCAAGTGCTTCACTCAGCTTTTCAGCTGATCCAAAGGCATTGGTTCCAATACCATAACCATGGCATATTATCAGTAAAGTTCGTTAGCTCCATTAGACCGTCGCCAGTGCTGCCCTGGCCCGGCGCTAACTACTGAATTGTTATTGCAAGTTGACACATATTCCACTGACGGTATCTTTTAGATCTAACCACATTTCATGCACAGGTCTGAATTACCCTGGTCAAGAGAATATTTCCCTTGAGATTGGGACCCGCTATATCACCGTATCGTAGCTTCGAGTGATGTTGCATATAGTTGGCTGGCTGTTTTTCATCAGAATATGTTGTTACTTGCTTCACCAATCCCTGTCTGGGCGGTATTTTTCCACCCAAGTGCTCTTCCTACATTAGGCATCAGTCGTACCAAGTGTCGCTACAGGACTGAGAAAGCTTCTGAACTTGCATGGGCCGCCAGACGGGCACTCGATGATATTCTCCCAGGAGCTCCTAGTTTATCTACAAGTGATAATGGGCGTGGAATAGTACTCCTAGTACCGGACCGTACACTTTAGAATCCTGTAAACACGGGTTTCCGGGTTTTAGATGTACTAATGCGGCCCTGGATCGTCCCTCGCACGCATGTGTATCAGTTGCGGATGGGGTATGTAATCAAACCATTCTCAACCGGACTACCGCACTATCTTTTTTGTACAGTACTTCAGAGACTGGTCTTGGTCAAGAGCTTTTCCCCGTATGTCATATCGTAGAGAGTATCTAGGCCCAAGTTTAAGCTTTCTTAGCAACGATTTCCTGGTATTCCTACGAATCTAGAGTCAAGGGAGCCTAGGGAGGTCGGTCCGAGAACCATGCCCACGCCCATAAGGGTTCTGTCGAGATATAAGGGCTTGCCGACGTTACACCTATACTTATAGGATGAAAATAGTGCAGCCGAGCAAACTCGGAGTTGGGAGATATGGCCAGCTTGTGAATATCTCCATTTCCTATTGTACAAGTTCCAGATTGGGTACGTGGCTAGCTAGGGCAGTTGTACTATTCATGAGTAAATGTTAAAGGTCATTGAGCATGTGAATACATCAAAGTCGGGTTATTTAGTACCACCCATCGTACTTGACGAAAAATACTTCTCTCTTATATGTGGACACCTTATATATGCCCGGGGAGGAGGAGAGAAAGAGAGAGGGAGATTCAAGGGGCACATCAATAAGTCGCGTATAAGGAGACTAAAAATGAGGGGAACAACAAATGTCGCTGTATCTTAATAAAAAAAGCAGGCTTTTCCCTTAAACCTTGCGAACGCTTGAAATTGCCCTGAGTCTGTTCGCAAATGCCTCTTGCGTAGCCTGAGCCTTCGGCGCCATCAAGTCATACCCATGCGGTAAATCTGGAAAGACATGTAACTCAGCGCGGGTACCTGCCCGCCAGAACTCCGACGCGTAACTGACATTCTCTTCGCGGAAAAGATCCAATTCTCCGACCTCTATATAAGCAGGCGGCAGGCCGGCGGCGTCGACCAGTCGCGCCGGCGCCGCGGTGGCAGGCACGGCCTCGCTTCCCCGAACATTGGAGCCCAGATACGCCTCCCATCCTGTCTGGTTGTCAACGTCGCTCCAGACAAGAAAGGGCCGGACATAATCGTCGGCTGTAACATTACGGTCGTCTAGCATCGGATAAATCAACAGTTGCTTTGAGATGGCCGGACCTCCTTTCTCCCGTGCGTATATGCACAAGGCAGCGGCTATTAAGCCTCCTGCCGACTCGCCCATCACAGCAATACGTCTTGTATCAACACCGAGCTCACCCGCGTATTCATGTAGCCAATTGAGGCCCGCGTAGACGTCTTCGAGGGCCTTCGGATACCGCACCTCGGGCGCGAGGCGGTACTCCACGGATAGAAACGGGACGCCAGTCTTGGCGACGTAATGGTGCAAGATATTGTCGAAATCGGGCACTGTGCCGATGATGGTGCCACCGGAGTGTATGAACAGAATAGCTGGTCCAGCCTCAAAACCGGGTAATGATTTCGAGTACCACCGGAGCATGATGCGGTGGCCGTCAGCAGATGCGGTGTAGAAGTCTTTCTGCGTGATGGATGGGTCGTTCTTGGGGTAGTTTGCCTCGTAAATAAACTTCAGATTTGCGCCCAGCCCGTCCCGGTGAGCTTGCACGTCACCGAGCGCTGGTCTTTGTGGTGGCGGGTCTGATGACATGGACTGCAGCGCTGCTGCGACTTCGTCGTCGAGTTTGAAAGGCATTGTGACTTGTGAGATGGACTGTATTGTTGATTTTGAGCCTAAGTGTTGCTAACGGGCGACTTATAACCCCGAATTGAAGCTCGCGTCGAGTGCTTGAAGCACTAATATGTGGCCGGTAAACGACAGCCGCAGCGACCGAATCTGCACGATTTTATTAGTCTTTGAGGCGACAGATCCATCATCAGAGATCCCCCGAGACAATTCCGTACCAGACTTGGCCTGTTGTGTTAGTACTTGGTCCTTACATCAGACGCATTAATATCCTTACCCAGCCACTGAGATAGCAGAAGATGATGTTTGCAGATTGAGTCCCCTATTGCTATTGTTCTTTGGTTCGTTAAGTCTAGGGAGTGGAATCCGGAGGCCAGGGACGCTTTTTTTTTTTTTTTTTGCATGTGTCAAGTTTAGACTAACATCCACGGTGATCGTCCTCCGAGAAATGGAACGTGTGCGCATTTCTGGTAGCAACGCCACATGGCGTCAGACATACGAACTTCAAGTACAGTTTTTAGCCTAGGAAGTCCTGGTGTTAAATTTTAGATACTGAATCTGGCGTGAATTGCAACACTATATCGCAGACAGCCTCCACCACGTGAGACCGACATGACTGCAAGCTGTCCCTAATCTGTACATGAAGCCGTAAGTGTTACTCTAACCTGATCAAATCTCATCCTTATCGTTGATTCACATCCCCAAACACGCCTTGATTTTGGAACCCACGTATGTTGACCTTCAGCGCACTTCCAAACACCCTCCTTGTATTCACGCTAGCGTCTGCCTCGCGTAACTCAGCCCCATCCAGGGCGTCGAGGTGATCCCACTCGTGCACCGCCATGAATCGAGGCACTTCTCCCTGCGCCGCCGCCTCGGTGTTTCCGGTAACAAACTCGTACCGCTGCGAACGCCGGTATCCCGGGACGCGGCTGAGCATGCCCAGGTGCTCGCCAGTGTAGAAGGTATTGTAGTCGTCGACGTCTGCAGGTTCGACCTGTACGTTGAGAACGAAGGGCGCGGCGCCTGGGAGAGTTGAGTCAGCCACCAGTCTAGCAGTCCAATCCAGTGTGCCTTTTTTGTAACGGAATAATGACATACAATGTCCCAGTTGACGGGGATCATAGTCCTCAATCAGCTTATAGAGCCTGATATCTGCAGCAGCAGCGTGTACTGCACTAGTAGGCGGACTTGCTACCCGAAACGTTTCCTCCCTGTCATCTATCGACTCAAGTTGCGCCATCAACAGCACCACCTTGTCTGCCGGTGACTCGAAGTCAGTCGTCTGCGCTAGCTTCGTATCATGGAGTTCGGTCTCTTTCCCATCGAGGGGGGTCTTGGTCTGCAGTTGGAAGGTGTTGTATGGATGGTACAAAGCGGCACGAGTAGCTTTGAGCCTGGTCAGAGTTTCCGGAATGTATTCTGATTTGTACCAGTCCGTCCAGGCACCGATGGCCTCGCTTCTCGGCCGTGCGATGATGCGGAGGAGAAACGGGGATGCTGTCATCTTGAAGGTAAAGCGCGAATTAAGTGGAGTGGCAATCGTAGTAGCACTATAAAGAGGACATTGATGTTGTGCCAATAAATTAACAACACGGGTAGCAGTATAAATGATTACCTCCGGCCAAGTGGTCGTGGTCGTGTCCCGGCGAAGATAACTGAAGGTGAGGGGGGTCCGGATTTCGACCACCGATACCCAGCTTAAAAAACCCAGTGCTTGGATCAAGATCTCTCAAACACAACTTGCGCATTCCTCCAAATACCAAACTTCGAATTGTGAAACAACCTCGACTCCCGAGTCCTCTACATGATGGGTTTCAGCAATCCAGACTCGTATAAGCATGCTCTTGTGTTCGGTGCTTCCGGTGTATCAGGGTGGGCTGTCGTTGACCAGTTACTGAAGGGGTACCCTGCCGATGAGCGCTGGGACAAAGTGACCGCCCTAACAAACAGACCATTGAGCCTCGAGGTCTCGATCTGGCCGAAAAAAGCCAGCCTCCAAATTGTGTCGAGCATCAATCTCCTTGAAGGGTCAACCGAGGACCTAATGGGTGTGATGAAAGAGCGAATCCCTGACGTCGACAACGTAACCCACATCTTCTACTATGGTCAGTTCGAAGGAAGACACGCCTCCTTTACTAGCTAGAAAATCGCTAAGACGTTGAGACAGCATATAAGGCCAACACAGACTTTCAGCAGGAGAGGAAAGATGCTGTTGACATGCTTGCACGCTCAATCACGGCAGTGGATCGGCTCTCGAGTAAGCTGCAGTTTGTCGCCTTTCAAACAGGAGCAAAGGTAGACTTAGTTTGCCAAATCCAAGTTTCCAAAACTCTAGAACGCCTCTCACAGAAGACCAGATGTACGGGTTCCTCGAACGCGACGGACATTACTTCCCAGTGCCACTTTCCGAGTCTCTCCCTCCATTGAAAGCGCCCTACAGCGACCAAATATTCTACCATGCCCAGCTCGATTGGCTCACAGGGTACTCCAAGGACAAGCCCTGGTCCTGGAGTGAGACACGACCAGACATCGTCGTCGGCTTCGCGCCCAACCACTCTGCGTATTCCCTCGCAGCCTCACTCGGTATCTACTTCACTCTGTGGCGAATTATAAATGGCGAAGATAGTATCGTACCCTTTCCTGGCAACGGCAAAAGCTGGAAGGCCAAATTTAACGAGGCAGGCAGCGATATGATGGCCAAGCAGAGCATATTCCTCTCCCTGCACCCAGAGATATGTGGCAAGGGCGGCGCCTTCAACATTGCTTCCAACCCAGAGTGGGAGTCGTGGGAGACGAAGTGGCCAAAGCTGTGTGCGTATTTTGGCCTCAAGGGCGGGCCACCGGACACAGACAAGAAGGAGGTGCGGGCATATATCAACGAGAATATGGATACCTGGCGGCGCATCGAGAGGGAGCACAGCCTGCGTACCGATATTGCTGGGTCTGAGCTAACAATTCCGGGGTTTGAAATTCTACATCTCGATCTAGCTGACTTCGATCGCCAATATGATTTGAGCAAGATTTACGATGCTGGGTTCGACGAGAAGTATGAGACTATGCAGACTTGGGGGACGACGTGGAATCGCATGAGGATGGCGAGGATGATTCCATAGAGTGTATAGAAATTAGCTTAGATGGACTAATTAAAAGCATGATGAATCACGTTTCTCGCTCCGATAGCAAGACCCTGATGTGATAAGAAGTGTGCTAGACACCACCTAGTGCATCTAGTGTTATTCATGATGCGTCGTCGGGAAGCCTGACACAACAGCGCACGCAGAAAATATTCTGGACTGCCGAATTTTGAAGCGGTTGTTCCCTGATGCAGTTTAGCTTATGTTAGTTGTTTTCCCCCTCTTTTTCCGGCGATCGGTCGCCGAGGTTGTGTCACACAGGTTGCCGCTGCGTTGTTGCCAACGAAGGCCCCTCCAAGTTAACAACTTATTACAAGTCGTCAGATGTATACCATCATGCAGTTCTTCAAAACTTGAATCGTGACTTGAATAAGGTAGCCCATTATTCTAGGACTTACGTCTCACCGACGTCATGCCGATCTTTCACTCATCCCAACCTCGTATCAATGGTATACTACCCGGTTGACCCGACTTTTTGTCTTCTGTGTCATGGCTAACAAAATCACAGTCCCATCACATTTACCGGTCTGGACATGGCTCTTTAATTCGGAGTATTCGCCTCTTCAGAATATGCCAGTGGCCAAAATTCAAGGCTACACCAACGCCGCTACCAAGGAGCATGTATCATACACTGATCTCAAAGTTCTGTCCACCCACCTCTCCACCGCCCTTGTCAAGCGGTTCGGTCTTGAGGAAGGCGAGACCGTCGCACTCTTCTCACCCAACACCGTATGGTACCCGGTAGCCATGTTTGCCACTCTCCGTGCCGGTGGAAAGGTGTCCGGCGCCTCACCCGCGTACAACGTCGAGGAGATGTCGTACGCGCTGAAAGTCGCGGACGCCAAATTCCTCTTTACGGTCCCAGGGAGTTCGGATATTGCGCTGGAGGCAGCCAAAGAGGCCGGCATCCAGAGAGAGCGCGTGTTCATGCTGGAGGGCAAGATGGAGGGTTTCACTACTATGTCAGACCTGCTCAAGATCGGCCAGTCTTACGGAGAGACTAATCAAGTTCCCGAATACTGCCTGCCACCGGGAAAGACAAACAAAGATGTCTGTGGCTTCCTGTCATTTTCATCTGGTACCACCGGTCTACCTAAGGCTGTCATGATCGCACATTCGAACGTCATCGCGCAAGTCATGCAAATCGAGCAAATCACGCCAGCCAGTCATCGGCGCATCCTCGCCGTGCTCCCGCTCTTCCACATAACAGGTCTCGTCCACCAGCTGCATCTCCCCATTATGCTGAACGCAAACGTCTACATGCTCCCCTCATTCACGATGGAGTCAATGCTCGAGACCGTCTCCCGCTACCAGATCGAAGAGATGCTCGTCGTGCCCCCGATTCTCATCCGTATGGTCCGTGAGCCGGAAGTTCTGTCTCAGTACGATCTCCAGTGCGTTAGGCGTTTCTCCTCCGGGGCTGCGCCTCTCTCATCCGAGATACTGGCCTTACTGCAGAAGACATTTCCAGGAACGGGATTCAAGCAGGGGTACGGCATGACTGAATCCTGCAGTTGCATCACCTCTCACCCGCCGGAGAAGTACGACTTCAAATACGCCTTCCGAGTGGGCACCCTGGTCGCCAATACGGAGCTCAAAGTCGTCGACCCCATTACCGGAAAGGAATGCGAGCTCAACGAGCACGGGGAAATATGGGCCCGCGGACCGCAAGTCGTCATGGGTTACCTGAATAACCAGCGTGCTACAGCTGAGACCTTCGATGCAGACGGGTTTCTGCACACAGGCGACATCGGTTTTGTCGACGACGAAGGAATGCTCACCATCTCCGACCGCCTGAAGGAGATGATTAAGGTGAAAGGCATTGGCGTCGCGCCTGCCGAGCTGGAGGATTGCCTTCTAGGCCACGAGCACGTGAAAGACGTCGCTGTGCTGGGCATACCCGACGACTACGCGGGCGAGCGACCCAAGGCGTACGTTGTCTTGAAGGATCATGCCTTGCACGGTCCCCGAGCAGCTGGCGAGGGGTTGATCCGGCATGTACGGGAGAATAAAGTGAGGCATAAATGGATTAGGGAGGTTGAAATTATTCATCAGATTCCCAAGAGTCCAAGTGGGAAGATTCTTAGGCGCGTGCTTAGGGATTTGCCGAAGCAGGGTACGCATGGTTTAGTTGTGCGTGATAGACATGGGAGGGCGAAGCTGTAGTCGCCGATGTTAGACCGCAACAACGGCATAAACAGGATAGGCGGGGATGGACATAGCAATTGATCTGTTCTAGTGTATTACGTGTACCATTCTAGCCTCTAGTCTCTGACCATTCCTCTATGGCACCTTATGATCCGTAGCAAACAAGGGGCGTTCTATTGGGGAGGTCCTCACAGGCATGTGATGTGGCCCATGATTCAAATAGACACTTGACGAGATCTTCGGAGGGCTTGACGTGATTAACGTCGGAGTCCAGGCATTACGGATAAGATATTAGAGTAAGAAAGGTTGTCTCTCCCTGAACTAGATGAACTACTACTATCTGCCATCTGCCCATGCCTCTGCGCTTATACCATGCCACCATCAATCAAGAAATCCTGCCCCGTCGTAAAACTGCTCGCATCGCTCATCAAGTATACCATGATACCGGCCAGCTCGCTCGGTGAGGCCAGCCTTCCCATCGCGTTGGTTTCCTCAAACAATTTCCTCCTGCTGGGATTCTGCTTCATCACGGCCTCAAGCATTTCCGTCAAGATGACACTTGTTTGGACTCTTTAGTGTCCCTTTCTCATTTCTCCTTGAAGATGTTGGGGGAGCCAGGCGGTTACTTACCCAGGACTAATGGAATTCACACGAACTTTTTTCTGCGCCAGCTCGTGTGCGACCTGTTTCGCGATTCCCCGCACGGCGTACTTGCTCGCTGTGTAAGCCGCGATGGTCTGCGGATAGAGCGACTTGTGGCCGGCCGTCGAGGCGATACAGACTATGCTTCCGCCTGTCCCTTGAGACACCATCTTAGCGGCGCAGTGTTGCACTGTGAACATCACTCCGTTTACCTGTATTTTCTGTACATCAGCTACTTCGGATCTCGTTAAGATGAGACGACACGTTCCTTACGTTGACATCTATGGTCGCCCTGAAGTCTGCCTCCGTGTGCTCGAGGAACGGGCGATCACGAATGATTCCCGCGGCGGGCACACTAAGTTCAAGTCGAGTTAGGAATACAACTGACAGAAGGCCGTAGTTTGATACCGGACATACCACCCATCAATGCTCCCAAAATCCTTGTGCACCTGATCAATCGTCTGTTTCAGGGCGTTGTAATCCGTCACGTCGGCCTTGTAGTACCTAAACTCGCCGTCCTTATACAAGGACGACAGCTCAGAAAACTCCTTAGATGCTTCGTTGCCCAGGTCTATGGCCGCGATATTTGCGCCCACTGAAGCCAATGCGCGCCCGAACTCAAGGCCAAGACCCCGGGAGCCGCCGGTGATCACAATGGTCTTGCCCGTAAGACGAAACTTGTCCAGGATAGAGGCTAAGAGGGAAGACATTGTGAAATGGTAGGTGCCAATGTAAATTAGGGTCGTCTTTCGTAATCAATTGTGCTTTTTTCCGTGTTGGTGTGATTGCTGTGGCTGTTCTTGGTGGTCCGCTTACATTGTCTGCCTTCCATATATTTGACAGACTCTCGGTCGTCGGACCCCGCGTCTAGACTACGAAGGGTACGAAAGAGGGGGTTGCCACAATCATTCTCTCACTGCTGATTCAGCTGTTTCGGGGCTGCCTTTTCCTCTTTCATTCTTTACACACGGGTCAGGCGGACTTGTACTCGGGGTTCGACCTCCGACAGCCATTGCAAGAGCTTGGTTGCTCCAGTTATTCGCAAGCACTCCGTGGAATGGGTTAGGGCCTTGCACCTAGGAAAGGTGCAATGATCCAATACATATGTGAAAGACAACTTGATAGGTGAACACTAATGACTATAGACGCCAGCTTGCTCTCTAGCATATCGCCAATCATGAAAGCAATCCAAATCACCTCCATCCTCAATTCGAGTGATCAGCTGGCCGTCAAGACCCTTGCCGACCTCCCCGCCTCTGAGGACCACTATGTAGTCCGAGTCCAAGCCGCCGGCACAAATTTCTTCGACGTTCTCCAGGTCCAAGGCAAACACCAAATAAAACCTCCCCTCCCGTTCATCGCCGGAAACGAATTTGCTGGCGTCGTACTCAAGACGCCAATCCGTGGATCCCGACATGAGTACCTGGTAGGAGATAGGGTGTTTGGAGGTAGCTTGGGGGCGTTCGCTACGCAGGTATATGCCAGGGAGGGGGATATGAGGAGACTGCCCGATACGTGGATGCCGCTGGATGCGAGCGGGCTGTTTCTCACGGCGCCGACCGGGTACACGGCGTTGGTGCATAGAGCGCAAGCTAAGCCAGGTGAGTTTCCTCCTTAGGTACTACACACCCTGAAATCTTGTGAAGGTCAATAGGCTGACTGAGTCAGGAGAGTACGTTGTCATCCTTGGGGCAGCCGGCGGACTGGGCCTCGTCGCTATCCAGATCGCAAAAGCCCTCGGACTAGTCGTCATTGCAGTAACCAACTCAGAGAAGAAGAAGCAGGCTTGCAAACGCTTTGGCGCAGACCTCGTGCTCGACAGCACCGATCAGTGGCAAGATGCGGCGCGCGCGTTCACCCCGAACAACCGTGGAGTGGACATCGTCCTAGACCCCCTGGGCATGGTGGACCGAAGCCTGAAGTGCATAGCCTGGAACGGGCGGATTGTCGTCATCGGCTTTGCGGCGGGAGCTATCGAGAAGATCGCCATGAATAAAATCCTATTGAAGAATTGCTCCATATCGGGCCTATTCTGGGGACGTTATGCGACGGAAGAGCCGGAGACGGTGGCTAAGGTCTGGGACGAGCTGATTTTGTTCATGAAGAACGGCAACATTAGACCTACGATCTATAGTGATGAGAAGTTTATGGGACTGCAGAGTCTCCCACGAGCGTTCAGGGTTATGGCGACCGGTGAGGCCTGGGGTAAGCTTGCTATCACGGTTGAAGAGCATGACATTACCAGCAGGTTGTAAAGCATGCTGCAGAGCTTTACTTATAGAATTCTATTTCAACTGTGAACCAATTCTCATTACTGCGCTATATGAATGCTCTTGCCGACGCACGCATGCATAATCGTTAGGCATAGGCATATCGAATGTCCTCGGACAAAAGTATGCTTTAATCCGCACGACCGAGAGCGCAATTGTCAAACAGAGCATCGACCTGATTCCCGTGTCCCGATTCCTCATTGCAAAAGAGCTACATATTTGACCCCAGATTATACATGATATCGAACTCCCTGTAACCCGATGGCACTGGAAGCTCCTCGGTCCACAGCGACGCAGTGTCAGCAACGATACCGAACATATCCATAGCCACATCTGGAAACCCTAAGGAGCCCGCGTTAGCACCAGGGGAGGCAAAAAGGTCCATGGGTCCCTCCGCATCAGCACCTGTTGCACCAGCACCGGTTGCACCAGCCGTGTTCTCTAGGATTGGCAACGGTTGTTGAGGGCCAGCAATACCAATGTCAACATGACACAGTCCCAGAATGAGCCGAATAATCCGCCTCACACGGCGCGCAACAATATACGTCCTCTCCAGCTCGCATAGGGCTCGAATGCACGTCTGCAGTGCGCGCATCTGCCGCGAAGTGTCACTCACCCGACATTTCTCCGCAATATTGGCTATGAGAATCGTCGCGGCTGTGGCGATCATGTGCAAGCCGACGCCGCTCATGGTGGACACGTCTCCGTGAATGTTGCTATAGTTCGCGATAGCGCCCGCGATGTTGACGGCGTTTTCGATGCATATACCTCTAGACATGGAATCTTGCGCCTCCGAGGAGCCGAAATTCGCTGTCGGTCGGTAGAGGTGGATCTTGCTGGAGTAGTACTCCATGCTGGGGATCATATTTGATCAGCTTCAAAATCAATAGAAGTCGCAACATAAGTAGACTCACTGGAGTAAGGTCACCGATGGAGGTGCCGTCGGGCTGTACTGTAACTCCGGGTCCAGGTTATTGTACCAATCTTGCAGCTGTTCGTCCTGCGCGTGTAGCGTCTCTGGGCTACATTTCACTCGGTTTCTGCGAAGAACATATCAGCTACACCCGCATCGTCTAAGTGAAACACACATCACTTACAGAGCATCCGTTATGTTCCCAACAACCATAAGGAGACTGACCCACGCATAAGCTATCTTCGTGTCCCACGTGGCATCGGGGCCAATAGGTCTGGTGAGTTCCAACTCGACATCCTCGTCCCGGAGACTAACAGGACGTCCGAGGTACTTCGCCCACAATCTGCTCCGCGGCCGTCAGCTGGTCTCATGTAACGCAGCGGCGGAGATGAGTGGAGAACCAGTTTGCTCTTAGCCCTTACCTGTCAAACACCAGACACCCCCAGTAAGTCAGTCGTCTGACTTTGATATCACGGCGTGACAATTTAGCTGACGCCAGGTTGTGCCCGGATTTGTGGAGGCCAAAATCGATGGCCAGACTGCATGCCACACCTGTTTCATAGTGAACGGGTCAACAATCCAGTTTTCCAACATTCCAGATTAGGGGATCCTACCCGTTGATATCCACCCCTTCGTGTCCTTCCCCAAAGAGCAGTAGATAACCGACAACAGCAGCAGTGCCTGAATGGTTGTAACGCGCGGTCTCTGAAGCTCTTCGTTAACCAAGCCGGCCGCCATCGCCACAAGACACGGCTCAATGTGGCTCATATCCTCCTGCGCGGGGACAACCATCGCCCTCAGACCCGGGCGATCCGAAATTCTCGCGGCACAGGCATACACCGCAAAGAGGAGCGCTTTGCTGAAGTACTTGCCGTGCCTCGTCTTCAATCCCTCCAAGAAGATTTCCTCATCGAAGACCTGCAGGATGGTATGCTGGTATTTCCAGTATATCTCCAAAAGATGGCAGTGCGTGTCGTGGTCGATCATGCCATCCAGCGCGCCGTCCTCCGACATCTGCTGGCTGAACCCGGACTCGAGGAGAGACGAGGACACGCTCTCTGTGAGGTGCAAACTCGATGTCGGGCCGAAGAACTTGTACTGCCCTTCCTCGTCACTGTTGAGCTTCCACTGGCGCCCGCACATTCGGGAGATGATGTTGTCATCGCCGTCACTGCTGCAGTCCGAAGGAAGCGAATCGACCGAAGCCAGGGAAGGAATTGAGGATGCACGACGTTGAGCCGGAACAGGACTAGAGCTTGCAACGCTCTCCGTGGCGGTCAAGTCCATGCCGACGGGTGCAGGCGGCTGCTCGGCGGTGATGCTCTCGATTGTGGTTCTGGCTGCCGCGAGAGCTGTCTCGAGGGAGGCGATGCGGTCCTCGAGTTCGCGGATGTGGGACTTAGACGAGGGGCTGTGGGATGTGTCAACATTGCCTGTGCCAGAGCTGCAACCGTCAGGATCGAAGCGCTCACCACTTTCTTTGATCTAGATTTCGCCACACACAATCGACTCCCAGCCTGTTACATCTCCCGCAACCTCTGCCTTCGAGTACACACTGGTCAAGATTGAGTTAGTTGTGCACATTGAACGGCCATCGGATGGTTACCTTGACTTTCTTCGCTCGACATTGTTGACACGCGAGGACGGTGATAGGCGCGTCACCCTTATCAGAGCGCCGTTTTCTGCGCGTCTGAGAAGCAGCAGGAGTAGAAGCTTGCTGTGTCAGCGGAGGAGAATTGAGGGACTGGACATGAACAGCGGATGTGTCCGACATGGTGCTGCTTGCTTGCCAGTACACTCAGTAAGTTTCGTTACAGAAGCATGACCACGCGGCTGGGGCAAGGAAGTTGAAGTCGGAATCCCAGATTCGGAGAGAGATTTCGGGGGAAGAAGCCATGTCAGCTCCGGTGCACTGGGACGGTCCCCTAAGCTACCTACCTTCGACAAGCTTTAGTGTCATTTGATCACCAAGTGCGGGGAAAATCCGGGGGCGGGGTTTGAAACTAGTCTTCGAAACTATTATCTAGCTTTCGATCTGGGGCTCCTTGGTTGGTTGGACGGAAAATGTTTGCCATGATGCTCTCACAGGACTGATTATGTGATCACGGCGAGGTGTTTGAATGGAATGAAAGTCTCTGACTCTGAGCCCCTGAGTTGTGAAACCTCGCCGAGAGAGCATTCGATGTCAATGGCCTAAGTTTTCACATGCGCCCTGGTCTCTCCAAGGGTGGCCTGCGAATAATTGAAGCTAGGACTTGGGGTCATCAAGGTAACGTACCTACCTAAGGTAGGTAGTACTAAGTGGGTAGTCTTAAGTGGGTTGATCCTTTTGCAGCCAGCCAACCTGCTAGATTGCAAGCCACCAAGGTAGTGCCCGAGTGACATGTCCCATTACAATACTTGTGGATTCAGAGTAGTGGAAAAGGTATAGAAAGGGGGCTGTTCCCAGAACTTCAATCTCCTTTTCCAACTACAATAGATTGAACGAAGACGCACAGCGAATACAAGCGTGGTACATAAATTTCACCTAGCCAACAGAACATGGAAGCCATTCCTCACGAGGTACATCTTTGCCCCAACTCAATCTAGTGGAACTGGTTCCTGTCCGCGAATTTGTCGTTCTCCAAATACACCTCGATCTAGCACACTACTGTTAGAAAAGTCGCAACTCCATCAAAAGACTCAGCTGTGGTTGGGGGACGTACCTTGTTGTCCATCTTCTTGTCCACATCTTTGCAGCAGAGACTAGCTATAATACCAACAATGCCAAAGGCCATTGAGGCGAAAGCCACCATCCTGCAGGATGTGTGTTAGCATTGCGTTGATATGGCTCCGTGTGCACGGGATGAACCTGGGTTCGAACTTACCGGATACCGTGAACTTGCGCTTGTGCCACAGCCGCAAGTACCGCGGCAGCAACCTCCGCACCGAACTCTGCAGCAAGTTTGGGGGTACCGACAGCAGCCAGGACCTCCGGGATCTTGTCCTGCGCGACACCGGCAGCTGTAGCAGCGGCCGGGACCAGATGGGCTATCTTCTTGTTGACCTCGTTGGTGAGAATGGTTGTGTAAACGGAAGCGGCGACTACGAGCATAATCAGTTTCTTGAGAACGTGCTTGACATGCGAGGGAGATGGATACTTACTCGAGCCAGCAGCAAATCGACTAACACCAGCGATACCACCACTCAGCCCAAGATTCCTGTGCTCGACACCCATCTGGGCCACAGCAATTGCGAGGTAGATGGCCCACCCATAGCCTGCCTGGGAAAGGAACACGAAAGCAACCATCAAGCCCTTATTCGTTGGCGTGCAGAGCGCCATAAGCGAGCCGAACACTACCATGATGAACACCGACCCGGCGAGCTGCCAATGCCAGCGTTTGATGTAGGACCCGAAAGTCGCGAGCAGAATAGCACCCAGGGCAATAGCTAAGCCCTGGGGCAGAGACAAGACCATGGCGTAGCGCCAGTCAGTTCCTCCCTGCGTGTAGAACGAGTTGACGATCGTCGGCCAAAGGATACTGCTCGAGTAGTAGAACATATTGACAACGGCCAGCACGATAGCTGGAGCGGTAAAGTCGCGGCCGTGGGATGAGGTGAATACATAGCGCGGCGTCAGCGGCTGCTTGAGCTTGGCGAAGGTCTCCCATAAAGCAAAGCAGACCATGAAGAAGAACCCCAGCACGAGTGAGGCGATGACGTGTGGGTCGTTGGATGGAAACACGGTGGTCCACACGATGCCCATGAGGATCGGTAGGGCGCCGACGACGAAAAGGAGGGCGCCAACATAGTCAATCTCCTTAAAAACCTGCTTGAAGGGCAGTCCGTTTGGATGGGCGGGCGGGAAGTACAGACACAGCAGTCCGATGAAGGAAAGAAACTGAGCAATCGCAGCAGCCCAGAAGTTCCATTTCCAAGTCCCAGCATGGAGACCGTGCAGTCCAGTGAGCGGAGCCACAATCACAGCGATAAAGGTAGCGACATCGGCAATGACAACGCCAATATGTCGCCATTTGTTAGGCAGAAGCTCGGGGAGCGCAAATGCAGCCATCTACGTATCTCGGTCAGCCGTAGTGCAGAGTGGAATCGTCCGCGGTGGGCACCATACCTGGCAATTGGCTCCTCCGAAGCCCGCGATGGCCATGCCCGCAATGACCGAGTTCCCGCTCTTGGCCGAAGCAACAACAATATGACCGACGGTGCATATCAGATTGCCTATGACAAGGAACCAGCGCCGACCGAGTAGATCAGTGTTTGCTCCACTGTGCCGATACTGGTCAATAAACCACTCGAATATGCTCATCGGATGGCGATGGAGGACATGCATACCATATCATGAAGCAGACGGTGATAGAAAGGGTCCAGGCCGGAATGAACCAGATAGACTTGTTTGGTGAGCCAAACTCAGTGGCAACAGCACCGCCAATGTTAGCCATGACTGGGATCGGCCAGAAGGACAAGCCATAACCAAGCGAGAGAATCTGAAAAAGGTTTGTTAGGGACTGCCATTGCTTCATGGCAAATTCTTCAAGACAATGACTACTCACAACGACGACTATCCACGTCTTGAAGGTGACAACTGGCTCCTCCTCGATGTCAACTCGAGGTCCGGGGCCCACCTCGGCATACTCGGCTTGATCCGAGTGCTGCTCGACGACCTTCTCCGACAGCCTATCTTGAGATGCTTTATCGGACATGATTTCTGCGCTCGTTGGCAATTAGAAATACGGGTGATGGCAAGAAGGCTGCAGGACGAAGACGGGATCGCGGTATTAATGGACGATCACATCCCCACGCCCAGGGGCTAGTTGTTGATTGCAGCTTTCTCAATTACGCTAAACCCATGTTCATTGAAGCATCAGTCAAGTCTCGTTTCACTATCAAGCTGGTCCTCGTGCGGAGAAGGATTTAGCTGCCAGGTCATTCGGAGCTCGATCGCCGAGCTAGCAGAAACTAATCGTGCCCCGAGCGCTTGGGCGAGCCTGCGAGAACGAAACTTAGTGGGGCTTGGCACGATTACCAAGCGATATACCGACTCTTGGCGCCGAATCCGGGGGATCGACAGGGTTCAACAGGACGCCGTCGTATCCGGGCCCGCGACCCAAGGGAACGGGACCGTGTTACCCCAGATTGTCCCCCTAGGATTACAAGGTAGGCACGTACCTTCCCAATCTCTGGTCAATTTCCCCACAGCTCGCCTCCCCTACCGCCGGAGATCCTTCTCCCTCTCGTGATTTGACGATTACGATAGGGTACGAGCACGTACTATTATACCAATTCAGATACTTGAAGAGGCTCTGTGGCTTACAATGGGATCTTGACACGGGAACAAACATGCCACAACCATGTCATCCTCGTCTCTTCAAGGAAAACGAGTAAGTCTCGCATACAACTATAACTCCAAGTCCAAACGCTCATACACGCGTTTAGATCGCAATGACAGGAGCCGCTAGTGGCATCGGCCTCGCGACAGCCCAGCTCTTAGCAGAGCGAGGCGCCGCCCTCTCCCTCTCCGACATCAACTATGACTCCCTACAGACCGTCGTTGCCTCTCTCCCTGGGGACGGCCACACCGCCACGCACCTCGACGTCAGGGATAGCGCCGCAGTTACGAAATGGGTTAAAGATTCTTCTAAAAGAATGGGCGGTCTGAATGGCGCAGCCAATGTCGCTGGCGTGGAGCGCGAAGGGGGACGTCATCTTGCAGACTCGAGGGACGAAGACTGGGATTTTGTAATGGGAATTAATGCGGCGGGAGTTTTCTATTGCATGCGGGCCCAGCTGCAAGAGATGGTGAAGAGTGGTGGGGGGAGTATCGTATGTAAAGACCGGCTGGTTTTATTAAGAACAGTCTTATAGACCTTGGATCAAGTACTCACGTTGATTTACCAGGTCAACGTAGCCAGCGTCGCCGCATTTATTGGTCTCCCGGAAACCGGAATATACAACGCCAGCAAGCACGCGATCCGAGGCCTCACTCGAACCGCAGCCCGCGAGTACGGCGGCAGCAATATCCGAGTCAATGCAGTAGCCCCAGGTAGCCTTTCCTCCGCCCCATACTTTATATTCTCGTCAGGGAAACACTGACTAGCAATTCTTAGGTGTAATCCGCACCCCTCTCGTTGAGAACATGGAGAAAACGTTCAGGGGCGGGCATGTCACCACCAGCATGCAGGCCATCGACCGCCAGGCAGATCCAAACGAGGTCGCAGAGGTCATCGCGTTCTTGCTCAGTGATCAGGCGAGCTTTGTGACTGGGGCGACGTACAAAGTTGATGGGGGGTGGTCTGCCTGAGCCTATACTCTGTCCACCTCTGGTATACCACAGCGTTTAGGGCTACTGTTGTTGAAATTCTATTTTCAGAGATAGTAATTATTGGAACCTTGATTGGACTATCGCTCGCCCTTGGCTGACTGCTCTGCTGTGTTGTTTTTGGCGTAAGGTATTTAACATACTCTAATATTGGCATAGCACATTGTTGTCAATCAGGGGTATTAATCTAGGTCGTGTGGGCGAAGCAACAATGCTGCCATTGCTCCGGTTTGCTGATTCGGGTGACCGGGAGTCAATACTTGGCTTAGACCTGGTCCAGACTTCATGCAAGTCAACTGACCCGCTCGCCTGTCAAACTTGAGTTGACGGTTTCGGCATTCGATTACCGAAAGCCCAATCCTCTGCGCTTCAGACACCTCTGTTACCTATATCGCAACTGACGATTCAGAATTTGCTATCGTAATAGCTGGATAGTGAATACTTGAGGTAGATAAGCTTGGTCGATCCAAGCCGTCCACTTTTACCATTTCAGCAATACGTAGTTGAGTGCATGTGCGTGTAAGCGTTACCATCACAATGGAGACCTACCCCGATTTCGATTCCGTACCTTTCACCGTGGGCCAGCCCCAAGGAAATGCATGGGCTTTCTGGGGACGAGATGACGAACTTGGCAGTTTGTTCCCCCTTCCTTCATCTCTCACCCCAAAATCACCAGTGCTCTATCGCTGACCCAATAGTGCAGCCTTGAACCTCTTAACTCCCGAAGTAATTCTCGCCGCAACCCGCGAAGTGAGCCTTGGAAAATCCATCCAGCTCGACCTGCGCCTAGATCATTTCTCCCACGGCATCGCGGGTCGCGAGCGCTTCGAGCACACCATCGTTGACTTCCAAGAGAGGAACAAAGGCCACGGCGATTATGATATTGTGGCCCATGACGATGTTATCAAGTTAAACACGCAGAGCAGCTCGCAGTGGGACGGACTCAGACATGTGGGCCACCAGGAGTCGGCCACCTACTACAATGGAATGAAGCACAGAGAGATTGATGACGGTCGGGATGGCAGGCTTGGTATCCAAAGTATATTAATCCGTGTTTCGCTATTAGCCCTGGCGTTGAGACTAACATGAGGTGGTAATAGACTGGGTCAACAACGGCGGCATAGTCGGCCGCGGCATCCTCCTCGACTACGCACGATGGCGGGCCCAAACGGGCAAAGAGCCAGCAAAAGTAGACGCCCGTACTCCTATCACAGTAGACGAGCTCGAAGCCGTCGCCGCCTACCAGAACACTTCATTCCAGACGGGCGACATCCTGCTCGTCCGCACCGGCTTTCTCGTGTGGCACGACTCCACGCCTCCTCGAGAACGAAACTCCGCGCTGGACAAGGCCGACTTCATCGGCGTCGAGGCGAGCATAAAGAGCGTAAAGTGGCTATGGAATCATCATTTCGCCGCCGTGGCCGGCGACACGATGAGTTTCGAGGTGAGCCCAGTGCCGCTGGGGAAAGGGCAGGTGGCGTTGCACGAGTGGCTGTTGACGCATTGGGGCTCTCCAATCGGGGAGCTGTGGGATTTGGAGAAGTTATCTGCGGCATGTAATGAGTCGAAGAAGTGGTCTTTCTTGCTTACGAGTGCGCCGCTGCATGTATATGGAGGTGTTGGGACGCCTTGCAATGCGATTGCTATTCTGTAGTCATCAATAACGTTCGCGTGAGTTGATTACGGTAGGGAATTGCACAGAAGCCATCTTGTGATCGCTGTGCTCACTGGTAGTATGGATACATGTCAAAGTCATCCCATGAAGTTACTTTCAAGTGTCTGACAGTAAGAAAGACCATTGACATCTTGACAATCTAAGTACTTAGAGTTAACAATCTACTTAAGAACCCAGTCCTTAAACCCGCTCTCCCAGCTCTCCCGGCACTTCGTCTTATACAACGGCATCCCGGCCATATAATTCAGCGCCTCCCTTGGCTTGCCTGGGATATTGTCACCGAAATACCAGCTCTCTGTCTGCGAGAATAGGCCCTCCTGCGCCGTCTCGTTGACATGCTCCCGCCACGTCAACTCCGCATCCACGGTGGGCTGGATAGATGTATATCCCTTCTCCTGCATGAAGCTAAGACACCTGGCAATGAACTCGCCCTGAGCCTCGGCGCATGATGGGCCGGTAGCAAAGGCTGTGGGAGCCTGAGGGCCGTAAATGATGAACATGTTCGGGAAGCCGGCGACGGATATCCCCAGGTGCGTCTTGACTCCGTCGGACCAGGTCTCCTTGATGGTCGCGCCATCGACGCCGCGAATGTCGATCTGTGTCAACCCACCAGTGACAGCGTCGAAGCCGGTGGCTAGGACGACGACATCCAAGGGGTACTCCGTGCCATCCCTAGTTCTAATGCCTGTAGGGGTAAAAGTCTCGATGGGGTTCGCCTTGAGGTCCACGAGGTCGACGTTAAATGCGTTAAAGCACTCATAATAGTTCTGCTCCAAGCTCACACGCTTAGTGCCGTAGGGATGCGGTGCGATCACGGGCGCGAGCTTCTCTGCCTTGACCGGATCATTAATCCTCGCGCGCGTCTTTTCCCACCAGAACTTGTACGCCGTGTCGTTGGCCTCCTTATTCTTCAGCACATCGCTAAAAGTGCCGAGCCAGAAGTAGACACCCCCTTTATTGTACAGCTCTTCGTACAGGGCTAGCCTCTCCTCATCGGTGACTTCAAAGCATTTGCGCGGGTCGAAGTCGTATAGAAAACCGGCATAGGTGCTTTTCATCTTGGCCACCATCTGCTCGTAGTTGCGTTTGAACTCGTCGTTGCGCTCTCTGTTGACGGGTTTCTGGCCCATGGGCAGGGCGAGATTGGGCGTCCGCTGGAAGACTGTGAGCTGTTTTGCCTGGGGCGCGACAGCCTGGACAACCTGCACGCCACTCGCGCCAGTGCCAATAACGGCCACACGTTTGTTTTGGAAGTCGATCTTGTCGTCCCAGAAACCGGTGTGGCACATCTTGCCGGCAAAATTCTGAATCCCCTTGAAGGGGGGGACGTACGCCCTGGACGCGAATCCCGTGCAAAAGACAACATGCGTAGCATGCGCAGCGGAACTGTATCCGCCGTGGTCGATCAGTAGATCCCATTGACCGGCCGCCTGGTTCCAATGTGCCTCCTGCACGCGGGAATTGAAGGTGATATCCTTATTGAGGTCCCAGACTTTGGCGACGTGGGCAAAGTACCGTACGAGCTCGTCCCTCCCCGGGTATCGCTCGCTCCAAGTCCAGTCCTTGAACAGCTCTGGGTCGGTGAGTTGGTAGACAGGACATTCCGTGTCGACACGGGCGCCGGGATAGCTGTTCCAATACCAGATACCCCCTAAGGCGGCGCCGGCTTCGAACATGTGCGTCGAGAAACCGAGCCCGCGCAAGCGATGGAGGGCGTGGGTGCCGCCGAAGCCGCCCCCGACAACGATGACATCGTACTTATCTGCTAGTGAACCCATAGTTGGTGAGAGTTGTCCGAGAGGCACGGGGTGAGATGATGATTCCTTATCTCTCAAAGCTTTGATCTTTCAAGTCAATATTTCAAAGCTTGCCTCTTTTTGCCTCGGTTTATATCTATGATTTGTTTAAGATACATGCCAAGGCCCTTAGCCATGCCGTGGGTCGATGGTTACTTCGGCGGTCGATCTCCGACCCGTCCTTTCCACTCTCCGACCCTCTCACTCGGTTGGCTTGGCGTGGCTGTAGTTAGCTGATTCAGTATCGAGAATCTTAGGCAATGAGAATCTTAAGGTGTCCTCGATTGCCACTGTGATTCCGACATAGCTCTGCTAGGCCCCCACCATGAAGAGAATATGATCGCTGTGGCTCGACATGGCTGTTCACCCCCGCTCAGCCAGCAGATGTACAGGCTCGACTTCCGCATTGGACACAGTTAGTTCTCTGTCCCTCCGGTAATACTAAGAGTGTATACATATTAGGACATGGTATGAGAACTTGTTCCCATTCGCATGCCCTTGCGTGGTTGCATTATCGCTTAGCAGCTACAGTCTGAACAACGACAGCACCTTTCTAAGCTAAAACTGTGTCAGTTTTGCACATTGACCTTGGCACGTGTATGAGTGCAAACAGAAAGTAGATTTACCGTGTTTATCCTAGGTGAGGTGTCTTGTTTGCCTACAAGTCAAGAACTTGCAATCGCGAGAGCTACGTCGTGAGATGCTACAATAGCTGGACGGCCAAGTTGGTGGCGGGCTCGAGGTTCCGGTTGCCAGGCTGCTAACCCTAACGTGGCGAATATCCTCAACTAAAAGACAAGAGAAATCGACGTTCTAGTCCCGAACAAGCCGCTCATGACCTTTACGATGTTGCCAGGGACATTGCTGGCTCGCATCCTCAAGTATTTAAGAGAATGGATGCTCAAGAGAATAGATGCTCTAGCGCATGCAATCCCAAACTCTCACATAATGGAAATTGGAGCAGGGACTGGGTGTCGCAACACGCACTGCCATCAGGGCCTGCCCCAATTGCACATTTCATTTGTGTGGGCTCTGTAGGTACGCTCGATGGGTGGCATTAGACATCGAGATGTTCCAGAAGAACGCAAACCTTCATGGGTAGGATCTCAGGGCTGTTCTTAAGAGAGCCTGCTTGGCAAAGGTCCAATGAAAGCACTACATGAACGTTATCAACGGGGCTCTCATCCCAAGTCGCTGTCTTATATCCTTGTGCTAAAGAAACTTTCCAAACGGCCGTCCCCTCGTCGATATGAAGAGCGTCCTCGGCGATAAAATGTAAAACCAAGTCTTGCCGGACTGGTATGTATTCAAGACCTACTCTGGCAACGTCAGCCCTCCAGCTATCTTGCTGTTAGATTCACGTTGAAGTCGTTGAAGTACGCGACTCCACCAGCTACGACATATCGTCCAGGGGTAGCGAGGCGTAAGTCGAAGTTTCGTATAATCTAAAATAGCCCCGGCGTGTTATTTTCCAATGCTTCGTAAGGACAGGGGGAGATCAATACCTCGGGAATGAGCTTGTGCAGCTCGATAAGGGCCACATCTTTCCCGAGACAAATACGTGGGCCAATGCCAAACACGAAGCTGTGCAGTTCCATCTCTGCTGCTTTCTCTTTATTTTCCAGCCATCTCTCGGGACGGAAAGCCTCCGGATCCGGAGCATAAAGGAGAGGATCTCGCTGAACGACGTACGCATTGCTCGTGATCTCAGTCCCAGGCTCCAGGAGGTATCCGTCAATCACTTTACCACCTTTTCCAACCACGCGGCCAAAGAGATTGTCGGCTGGGGGACATAGCCTCGTTGCTTCTTTGATGCACGCGCAAACATAGGGCAGATGATCCCGTGTTTCTTCGTATTGAATGGGAGTCGACAACTTCCTTGCGCGGTCTGCGGCCCCAATCTTCTCCCAGGCAGCTTTCATCTTCTTGTCGTTCATGGCCAAGAAGCGTAGAGTCGCTCCGAGCGCAGTCCCAGTGGTATCGGCTCCAGCTTGAATGAGAAGGGTCACATGGGCTCTTTTCTGGATTGGGGTGAGCGGTTCTTCACCCATCCGCGCATCCAGGCAACTATATTAAACTCTTCAGCTCTTGTGCTTTGACATGTGCTGAGGTTTGGCCTTACTGTTGAAGGAAATCCGGCTGATCCATCGTCAAGCCGTCTCCCAATTTCTCCTCGCGGTGTTGCACTTCTTTGTCGGCCCAATTCATGAGATAGCCAAAGCCATCTTTATCAGTTGCTTTGGGAAGAAGCTGTTCCCCGATTCCCGGGATACCGAGCAACTTTCGGAAGGTATTGAATCGACCAGCAAACCCAAACAATGGGAGCCCTTTGCGCCAGCTGCTGAGAATGCCTCGCTCGTCACGACCATTTTTGACAAACCCCCATGGCTCGGTAAAAGAGATCATGGTCATGACATCTGCGGCAAATTCACTGCTGCACATTAGTATTTCTTCTAGGCCAGGACTGAATACAACTTGCGCTACTCTATCGGACATCAAGACTGTTTCGTTAGCCTCGACCCTTTCAGTCATTTTGCGAATGAACAATCGAACTAAGTCGTCGATGCGAGGCTCCCAGTTGTTCTTTAGAGATCCTATAGTCCACTAAATGGTTCATGAGTATGTAAGCTGTGTGGTTCAGATATGAGAACAGATAATACCATACCTGCTTACCACCCAGAGCCTTCCGTAGATTTTTGTGTTGTTCACTATCCAACGTTGTAAAGAGGTGAGGAGGTCCCAATGCGCCGGTTCCGTACAATGGTATCTTGGTGTTACATTTGGAGTCCCAGTATATCTCCTTGAGTGCAGACGGATTTGGGAACAGTAACAGCGTCGGGGCGATACGAATGGGTGACTTTGCTATAATAGTTAAGATGGTAAGTCAGGTGGAATAGTATCATAACTGACAGGTCAGAAGGGGGTACACACTTCCGTATTTTTTCACGACACTCATAAGCCACTGAGGCTCGGCTTTCCATAGCGATATGACCGCAATGGATAGAGAAGTCGACGCGGCGTACCATGGGCCCGGGTATTTTGCGAGAGGATGAAAATAAAGATTGTAGATGAGTCGAAAGCTGATAAGGATTGCGGCAATCACTCCAAAAAGGGGGAGAGTAGGGATGTGTCCGATGTTCTCTGTAATCATCGCGTGCGTAAGCATTTTGTGAGCTCAGTGATGGAGAGAACAACGAAGTGGCATCGTCAGAGAATCAGCAAGGAGTGCGAGTTAGGCAGCGCCTTTATGAGCCAGTGCCATCCATATCTTTCAGGTTGCATGTTGCCTTGATGCAACCATCCCCGCATTTGCGAAGCGCTGCAAATGTCACTGAGGCGCTTCTCAGGTAGTACGGGGAACGAACACCGTCAGAGCGTGCCACGTGAACTGGGGACAAATAGTCCAGACGAGACGCATTAATTCACACTACCTTATGGCTTACCTGATTAGCTGCAGACTCGCACAATCAACAACGAAATCTACTGTAGTCATACTTTGCAAAATTTCACCCACAGCGAAAGCCTTGAGGCTATCGCCAAATAGTCGTGTGGTATCCTGGTAGGCTTGATTCCGTTTTGATACGTTTTCGTTTAGATATATTAGAACGCTACTGTTTGCTGAAATCAGTACGTATCTCTTAATGCTCATCGGTACTGGACGTTGTCCTGGAAACTAACACGCTCCTACAGATATCCCTCGCAGTGGAATTCCAATAGACTCACAGGAGAAATTAATACATATACCTTGGCACACATGAGTGGGGTAACAAGGGAAGTCGTGGACCCGGCCGGCTTTCGATAACCCGGAGAACAAATGCCGCGTGGGGTAGCGTTGCAACTTATATCGGACCCAGAACTTTCCGGTGATCGATTGGCGAGCAGCTGCACTCTCGGCCCTAGCGTCTTTCCGGATCTCGCCTGACATCGGCCGCCGTAGCGCCAGGCCGCCCTGCCGAGTCACTGGTATTGAACGACGGACTCGGCAGGGTCGGATGGGTAGACGGGATGTGCTAGATCACCAAGTCCGTACGAAAGGAGTCAGGCGAACTTACTGCAGCAAGATACGCGGGTAGGTCAGAATATATGACGAGAAGGTCATGTGTGCTGAGTTTGATCCTTGATCCGCGAAGGTCAAATTTGTAACGTTGTGGAAAGTTAAAACCAGACAAGCCTTTTGTCACTGTCTGATGTGGCCCCGGATCTCCCCTGGGTTGCCTCATCTGACCCATTGTTAAGGCATTGTCAAGAAAAGATGTCACTCCGGAATTCATGGCCTGGCACAGCCCTCCCAGCTAACTTTACATACCTGTGAAGATATCGAGCATGACACCTCAAACAGGCCTCCCTCACTGCGTTTACACCTGCACTGTTATCCACGATCTCCAGTCCAGTGGTGAAAACGCCCATAAACAACTGCAAGCCTTTGAAAGTGGTATCGTTCTGACGATTGAGAATGCCGCCCATGATAGGCAGCCATGTCAGGCAAATGTGTGCTGTCCCCCCACAACCAAACAATGCCTCATTGGTATATAATGGCAATGTTTTGTAACGGTTGACTACAGTACAGTGAGTTCCCTGGACTTCCCTTGGACTGCTTGAACACGCAGAGGAAATAAACATCAGATGGGCGGTTTACTCAGTATCATAAGGACTGTCTTGGCTTAGATTACGAGTTTGTCTCTTGCTTTCAGCTCTAAGGAAGATGTGTGATGTTCAAATTAGGTGCCACTCATATCCCTCGAAATGTGGTATCATTCAAGGTCGCCGTTACACATTTGCATCCATTCTCTTACGGCACGATGATGAGCTCAAAGCGCCCCTGCATGAACGGCCCCGATATCCATTATTGGCAATGGTCTGGTAGTTTTACCATCTTATTGTGTTCAATGTTCCTGGAGAAAAGTGCGTACCGATTACAACCAGCTGATTTCTTCGGACATCGTTATACGCTTTGTGAAAAGCTAACACCTAAATACATAGCCACACATTAATTACCTTGCGCACTATGGTCCGTCTCCCAGTGGATATGCTACTTTCACGAAGCTCGTTCCGCGATTACGGGAAAGCAGTCACTGACGATTTTAAGTGCACTACGGTATTACCAGAAAGCTACACGGACTTTCGCTTGCCGGCGCCTGGCTGACAGATGAACCTACTAAGTTGGGGGAAGTAACTAAGAAGAAATACGGCTTCGACTTAGCTGTTGAATCTGTGAATGCGGTTTTAGTCAGTAGGCCAACCACCTAGGCTATTCACAGATTGCACAACATGATGATCATATATCCAGTCTGTGGTGTTGGAGTGGTGCCACGGATTCTGTGCCGAACCACACACGTTCAAGGGGTCGAGATGCCGACTGACCGGACTAAGAAAACCTTGTTTCAAATAGTAAGGCAACTCAGGAAAACAAAGATAGCATCTTCAGACAAGACTGAGAAAACGAAACATCTAGTAGCCCTGAGAAAGACAATTTAGGTCAAGCCTTACTGATGTTTGGGCGAAGGATTATGTAGATGGGTCTGGCTGCGCCCAGACATCATCTTCTAGCAGTAAGGTTACATAAGTACTATCATGGTCATAATCACACCTGATTACCAAAGTGCTGTCTTTTCCCGAAATGTCTGCAACCTTAGACGTAATGCAGCTTCTTATTCAACGTGGTTTCCTAGTGTCAAAGCTATATCTTGATACCCTGGTAACTGGTAATCACTGCGTGCATACCCGCTCTCTCTCCGGGTTGCGTCCAGAGGCGATATATGGGATGTGCCTGAGCCTGCATTTGAAGACGAATCATACAAAGCTTCTGACAAGGTTTATCAAAGAGGTATATTATCCTCGGCTACAACGTGACTAATATGGGTGGACCAACGGGTTGGTGTGTAACTTAAATGCCTATTTGCAGCCTGCCAAAAACTCTTCCATGCAACTAAGCTTTCCCGTACGTCACTGCTAGCTTCACTACCTCCCATCACACTGTCAAGCTTCCTGAAAGTACGAGGTACTTGTAACAGAGACCATCAAAGGTATGATGAACTATTGGACACCCGACGCCGTCTTGATGCATGACCAGCCCTAGATTCCTTGAGGAGCATGGCAATGTGATACTGTCAATCGAGCCCCGATGACCCTGCATAGCACACCCCGCGCTGGTATCTTTTCAATATCTCCTGCAAAGGCAAAAGAACAAGCACCACGATCCGTCCGTCTTGCGCATTCCCACCGCCCTAAACATTGAGCGAAATGTAGCCTGCGGGGTTCACGGTTTTGGGATCCTTGCACGTCAGCTTGTGCTGTTGCCAATGAGAGCGCTGGCAGTCCTGGACACGAAAGTGTTAGCAGCACGCTGCAGTCCATTGGTAGAATTACCACGGAGGGCCCTGAGTGGGGGTGACTTAGCTCACCTTGTCGCAGTAACTCGCCGTTTCGCACCGCGAGCACATCCGCAGGCCCTTGCCAATGTCGGCCTCGGTCTTGCCGCAAGCAAAGCAGCTCGGCACGGCAAAGTTGCGTGGAGTGCCAGGCTGATAGTAGTCGAGAGCAGCGAGGAATTGCCGCTTGCCCGGGCCGCGGAATCCCTCGTCGAAGAGTGGTAGGACAAAACCCTCATTGCAGTTGATATGCGGGACAAGGTCGCGGAGGTGTCGCAGGTCGGCATTGAGGATCTTGGCGCCGGCGCGCATCATGACAGCACCGACCACGATCACTCGGTACTTGCCACCGTACTCGTTTTCCCTGGCGCGGTACGTGGCAAAAAGCCTGTCGCCGAGGCCGTCGGTGTCGAGCTTCTGGCGGACAGAGTTGACGAGGTCGGCTAGCTCGGCGGCGTACTCTGACGTCTTGTAGAAGGCCTTGGCTTCGGGCGGGGCGACAATGTCATTCTGATGGACCATCTGAGAAAAGGGAATCTCGTTGTCGCCTGTGCCGAGAGCTTGGCTGAGTTCCCCGGCAAGATCAAGGTCTTGGTCGCTCTCGAAGAGACCTGGTTTTTTTTGTTTTGAACGTTAGTCCGTTGGCCAAAACTGTAAATGTAGTATTGATGATGCTTGACTTACGGTGACCCCAGCGTCCCATAATGCCAGTGGTTAATGTCGAGATTGATCGATTGACCAGCAGGTACGGTAGTAGAGATGTGGTTTCACAAGCGCAAGGTAAGGTAACTTGAAGTAGCCGACCTCTCGCGGTGCTAGATGATGGCAGACAGGCACAGAGGAGGCGAATGAAGAAGATCTGTTCTCTGCCTTACTTGTTCGTGGTAGGGTAGATGGGGGGAGGGAGGTTTGAGGTTTGGATGCGTTTGCAAGATGCCCGTTTGCCAAATTGAATTCAGGGCAGACACCCGACGGTTACGTACCTGGTACCTGGTACTTTGTCAAGATGTGGGTTTTTCATTTTGAGGCTGCATCAGGTGTGAACCATAAACAGAAGGCACACTTGTGGTAGTCTGCCGCGATGCCATGACTGCACCTTCCTCGTTTGTTTTGTCGGAAAGGTCCCGTTTTATTTACGCCTGCTACACTCCAACAAAATCCCCAAACTTTAGTAGGGAAGGTGCAGAAGGTGAAGGTACTTTACCTAAACAATTTCTCTGCAGAGAGGGCAATCGAACGACTCAATGTTTTACGTTAGGAACGCAACAGACGTTCGAGGAAGACTTATTCCCTCCGTCTCTGCCCGCGGACATTGTTTCAGGTCCTACGTTTTTTAAGCCAGGGCACGCTGATGCTAGACCGGGGTTAGACCTCAAGTGAGTTGCTGCATGGTCTTTGCTCATGTAGAAATGTGAATCGCCTTCTCTGCTGTTCTCTTGTGGTGCTTCTACATCCTGATGCAGCTGCAATTTTGTCTGGATAACACGTGACGAGTCCTAAGAGCTGCTCGAGATACACTGTTTGTCAAAGCGGACGTCTGCCTGGCATGGCTGTGTGACGCGCGATCAGCCTTACTCCTCCAAAAAGTGTAAGGCAGCTACATCTCCGTCGCACGACGCTTCCGCCACACGGTAAGCTGGGTCTGTTTCTACTGTGTCTGGCTCAGAGCACCTGGATTTATAATGCTCCATTAGCACGTGCAAGCGCACCCGCTACTCGGCATCATTCTCTGTCAACCTAAACCCGAGCCTGAGGCACGCCTTATCAGGTGCGTTGGTCCGGCTGACCCGGCGTACCAGCAGTGGGGCTGCTGTCCGATATAGACTCCGGCGCCGATAGTGCTGGATGGCAGCTCGCAGTACAGCGCGGCACTGGCCCGGCCACCCAGCGACGCTCCCATCACGGCACTACCACAGACATTTTCCCTGTCTCGTCAGTCGAGGCCCCCAAAGACAGGACGCAAGAAGATCCCACCAAGGCAGTTAGGACACCTGCAGACCAGTGCCTCACTCAAATGCCCGTCGTCCCCGTAATGCCGCCGGACATGCATCAGATCCCCGCGTCTCTGTCCGGACTTTCAGAGACATGAAGACCGTCATCCAGGGCCAAGGTACTATTTCGTCTCAGCATCAAGCCGATGTGTCAGGCACCTTAGGTCCCGTAGACGCCGACATAGAGCAGGTCTGGCTCGTCGACAAAGGGCGCGTATCCAGTCGAGGAGAGTCTTGCCGCTTTCGAGTTTGAGCAACTCAAGCGTATCGCGGCGCTCGGCAAGGAGTCCAGCGTGGAAGGAGCAGCGGAGGTTGTATGGAATGAGATCGTGCACTCCGGGCGGTTCAATTTTGCCCTATCATCTTCCAGGACAAGGCTCTGGTACCGAAACCTCACCGCGGTGGACATCTTCCTGGAGTACCTGCTCCCAGTGGGGAACGGCACCACGCTCCAGACAATGCGCACAGACTATGTCATCCTCCTCGACGACGAGCAGGTCCGCTCCGAGGCCGAACATGTGCGCGACTCGCTCTCCTCTGAATTGACAGCCATCGAGTCCATCAACCACGTCGACCACATCGATCAAGCCTTCCTGCGCTTCCGGCCCATTACCGTCTACGTCGTGACTAAGACTCCCGACTACTGCCCAGATCGGCGTTTGGGGGTCCGCGCACATCATCAGTCTGAGGGCCGTGGCATTGTCTTCTACGAGGAAGGCCCCCGAGCACGAGATGATCTTGCCACTTGTGCTGATTGTCGGCAGAAGGTATTCAGTGTAATTCCTCGTTGGCCAGGGGGATGAGAGGGCAGGTTTCCCCTCTTCTCTCCGCTAACATTGCAACGCATGTGCTGGGTAGGTTGGCATATAGCACATGAATCAGGCGGCTTCTATTGGCCATTCCTCGTCGGTACCTGGGTATTGTAAGGCCCTTGCCTTCTTTCGGGAACTCTGCTGGTGGAGTCTGGAGGTTTGTCGGCCTTGATTCAGGCACGTAGTGCTGCAAAGGTAACCGAGAAGCCACCAAACAGACGACTACCTCGTTTAGAAACAAATCGAAAGTTGACGACATACCTTAGCTCTCCCTCATGCGGTGCTGGGCCATGTATATCGAGTTATACCATGACGGCGTCACTAGCATGGAACTTTAACTAAATGAGCTCCCAACACACGCGACCAAGCCCTCGTCCATCTTAGTTTGGCGCTTCAGCTGGCGCTTCTTACACCTCAAGCGGCATAGCTCACCAAATCAAGTGTGCTTCTGCTCGTAAACAGCTACCATTCTTGAAAAGATCCCGTACAACCCCTCACCATAGTGTTCACACAAGTGAAACCTCCGCCTAGCAAAGTAGGACTTCATCATCTCTACTTCAGGCACTAGCCATACCAAAGTAGGAGGACTTCAACGCCTCTGTTTTGAGGCACTGGCCGACTGCAAGACCCGACCAACCACAGACGCCAAGGCTTACATCTCTTCATTTAATTATACATATCTACCAGGTCCAGCCCTCTGCCCCGGAGACGGACCGAGACTTCCATCATGCAAATCATACACCGCGCGTAGCCTCCGACCCACTGATCTCCGTCTTGAACCTCACCGGCTTCAATTACTTGTCAATTTGACCACGCAGGCCACGGCGACATCAGAGTCAGAATGAGAGTACAAAAGACGCGTCACTGTCAATACGGCCTTTATCACTCGCCGCTCTTTTTCTGGTTCGCCTCACCCTGCCAGCTAGTATCCAATCTAAGCCAAAATGGAAGAAACTACGACTACGACTAAGCTTCATGAGCAACACTGGCTTTCCCTCGGCTCACCCAAGTACAAGCTGCCCCCAACATCGTCAGCAGGTATACGCGTCCAGTCATAATACCAATGGAGGGCCCGAGGCATCATTTCCAGGCACAAACATGGCCCTTGGGTATGCTCCTCGACATACCATTCCCAACACCCCCGAATAAGCCCTTACACCCACCAGACACATACCACGACGCTCCAACCAAGAAGAATGCACGCGTGAACACACCCAGCCCACGGGCTTGCCCAGCACTCTCATCGGTCGACACGCCCAAGCAGGAGACTGACCTAAAGCTGCAGAACCAACGGACGGCACACCCCGAGCTCAGTGGATGCAAGATACGGAGACAAAGCTCACTACCGGGGATCTGCCAACGACCTTGTGGCATTCAATGGTGTCTGTGTCGGCAGATCCAGAGAGACGGCCCCAGGAGGTAGTGCAATCTGGGATTGAGGCTAAAAAGCATTCGACAGCGAAGCGTCGTCACAGCACCCGGGCTTTCTTCAGAAAACTGTCGACTGCGCGGAGAAGAAAAGATGAAAGAAGACAGAAGACTGCCAGAGCGAGAAGATTGTTTTGGTCAACTGGATGAGTGGGTGATGAGTGGGTCGGCTGCTTGGAAGTAGGTACTAGCTTGGATTCATTTCCGGAAAAGAGAAGGTGAGAAAGTGTTTCGCCTCAATCGTCGTCGGTTTGGAGCTACAACATCTTGGCGAATTGTAAGCTTGTCAAGCACAGTGGTGCAAGTGAGACAGGAAGGAAAGCCGTATGATTGACCATCTTGGCAAGGTGAAGTGAATCTCTATCGGATTGAGGAGAGATATTGAATGCGTGCTCTTCCATGTTGCCTGCGCTGGGTTTTCCAGTGTCTGGATCGCGAGCGGAGTTTGCGTCATCATGAAGTCTACACACAGAAGGTCAGCATGGGAAAACAATTATGTTCCTTCGACGAATAATCGACCTTGCGTGTCCTTGGTGGCTTTAGGTCGGCAAAGATGGTGTATTGGAGTACTGTTTGGGGTTCCGGTATGTGCAATCACCTGGAGGTGTATCGAGATGTCTTGGTTGTTGGTGTCTTGACCAACTAGAACTGGAAGAGATGTCTATCGAGGACGTGACGAGTCAGGGAAGAGATTGTCGTCTTGCGGGGTCGCACTGGGTAATGTGGATCGTGCACCGGTAATAAATCAGCCATGTTGTGCCTTGAATGCCAGCCCTGTCCCCCCTAGCTTCAGAATATGTAGAGACACCATATCGAAAAGTCTTGAACTTGTTCTTGGATGACCCCCAAACTCTGACTAGCCCCGAGGAGTGTAGGGCGAAGGGGGATTGGTCCCGCGCAGACGTCGGTGTCATCAAAATGTGTGCGGTGTCTTGTCTTGCACAGCAAATTGAGGAGGTCTGGCAGGCCGAATGCCAGATCATATCGCCTCGTGAAGAGTCTTCTTCTTGCCCTATGCCTGGTCCTCATCTACCATACTTAGATGGTTTCTGGTGCTGAACGCCCTGTCCTTCACCCGAGATCCAAGTGAGTGTGCCTGATCGCCATAGGCTAGTCTGATCCTGAGGCCGGAGGGTGCTGGAGAGTTGTCCCCTTAACTGCTATGTTGAATGGCCAATCGTGGAGTCGGACTGCCCGTGTGTTGCTGAACACTGCCCTGTACTGCTGAATACTGCCTTGTGTTGCTGAACAAAAGAAGTGCATTCCTCCGTACCAATGTTGTGGAAGAGGGCCCTGGGTTGGATTTGACACTGCCGAACTTGCTGAAACGGTAGCCAGGATGAATGTTGCAGCAGAAGCTATTGCTGGTCTCGAGTGAGAGCCTGTCGAGAGTACGCGGTACTTTGGTGAGACATGTATGTCGCATGAAAAGAAGCACTTGTCCATAAGAATCTCCCATCCATGGATTCATTTCTGGGACGTGGAACTTTGACTTGATACCGCCAACCTCACAAGTCACTGAACCCATCAAATATATGCCACTGTCCCACTGTGCTGGGGTATCCTCTGCTATGCGATCACCAAGGCAGTACCCATCAGAGTGCCGGGCTGTGATCATTGCCGCATAACTTGCCTCCGGATTTGCAACATCTCATTACATTACCCAAGTTGCCCTCTCCCAGGCCTCTGCGTTTCCAAGGATGCATCCAATTATCTCCAGGCCTGCCACCTGCATCAGACCCACGCCGCAACCCTACTCTCAAGGCACCGTGATGCTGACCTCACCTCGTAACTTTAGCTGTCGAATCTTCGAAACTTCTACACTTCTACTTGAGCCTGCCTCTACAGTCCCTTACCATCGAAACCCCGACTTGTCCGCCTTTACCTCGAACCACATCCAAACCTCAGACCCAAACGCTTCTGGCTACGGCACCGAGTTCTCTTTGACCGGCGATGTCATGTTTGTGATGCGAACAACAAACACGGTCGATTGACGGAAGAACAGAGCCATTTTTGCTGTTTTGGATCGGGTTGACACAAGACCAGAAATCACAAGAATGCCGCGGCAAAGGCACAAGAACGAAGCTTCTAGTACGACGCCGTCTTTGTGGAGGCCATTTTTTGCAAGTCCAGCGACGATGATAAATCGCTAATACCCAGGCCATCGATGCATCAGAGGCGGGCGAACGGACCGAATGAGGCAAATGAGTATTGACGGACTTAAACAATTTCTCGTGTCCTCAACACGATGACCTCGGCGGTGAACCCAGTCGGGCAATCACAAGCACATAAACACACCATCGTGCGGGTCGTTATCCTCTTCTGACGGGCCATCTGTTATGTGCAATCTAGCAACCAGTGCCGGACTGAGGAGAATAACCTCTACAAGTTCTCTCATCTTTAACAACTGAATCGGGCAAAGGCCATGTCAACATTAAGCACCCCTTGGAGCCGCTTCTTCCTTCTCCCAAGCTCATCATCCGCGGAGAGTTCCTGCAAGGAAAGGGGTCTTTCCGGCGACATTCACGTGGAGATGGTGGCAAGACCCTCCCCTATCCGGACTCCATAATGGGAGAAGAGCGGGACCTGCTGCTCGGACGTCCGCCTCCCGAAATACTCACGAGTAACATCCGCGACATTTCCTTCCTACATCCCCAGTGTCCGAGCCCGCGGGCGGTGAGGACGGCGAGTGGAGCGATGGAAACCAACAGAGTGGAAACGCTACATGGCTACCGGGGCCAAGGTGGCGGACGCGTTCTGGAATCCCGAACCATTATCCACGGTTAGCTACGAGACCCTGGAGTGCGTATCGCTGGGCTAGTGGACGCTGACTCAGGAACGCGTGCCGGCGCCGTGGACAGCCTGGAAGCAGCAGACGGATGACGCTCACGCGGTGTTGGCTGGCGTTCTTCTTAGCAGCATGAGACCGGGAGAGAATGTCTTTGAGAACGCGGACGAGGCACCGGTGGCTCTGCCCCGAGATGATGGAGAAGATGGGCGTTGTGGAGCGGGAGGACGACGCGACGGAGCTTACTTGAACCTGTTGGAGCAAATGGAGCTGTACGTCACCGACGCGGCTCTGCTGAGGAAGGACTTGCGCATCGAGGTGGCGCGGAAGTGGAAGAGTTGAACGAGAAAGACAGGACCCGCTGGAGGAGCTCCGGGAGCGTATGCGTGTCGAGGTCGGACGGGATGCCGAGGAGGATGCGCCGAGGGAGGCACAGGTGGAGGAGTGCACGATGGAGAAAGAGGAGCGTGAGGAGGCACAGCGCAAACGCGCGCGGGAGACTATTTATGACAGCGAGGACGACAGCGACGAAGAGGGCTGGGATTTGGGAGGTTCCATGTCTTATTCTGTCCCCCTGGGCGCAAGTCACTACCGGTATTATCGCTGGTCCTCGTCCAATGTGTTTAGTGACCATCATTCATGATGCATGCGACAGCATTTGTTTTCCTCATCAGTAGCTGTCTGCACTTGCCCGTCCAGATGTGGATCAGTCGTGTGGTGCGGTTGTGCATCCACCATGTGGCCCATGCCAATTGCCACGACACGGGCCGTAGGCCATAGTGGTTGGTCATGTACTCCTTACACACGTCCGCGGCGACTCCTGCAGCGTCCAGCCAATCTCCCTCTTTTATGCGGCCTCGAAGTCAACGAGGACTTTCTGGACCTTGTTATATCCTGTAGGCCGACTTGTGACTTGCGCAGGAGTTAGCGTCGTCTACTCGTCGGAGTAGTCGAAGACCCCGGCGTGTTGCTGTGAACATACCAGCTCTGCTGACGTACCAGTCGGCTTGAATGTCGGCTTGCAGTCACCGTGTCTGTCACAATCGAAGAGTGAGGAGTCCCGAAATCGGCCTTGATCTCGCCGGGGCTACTACCTGTCTACGCGTCAGCCCGCGCCACGGTAAGCAGTCCGCATATCCAACAGCCGATGATGCTGAAGAGGATAAGTATGACGATGATGATTGTGGCTGCGGAGGCTTCTTTCTTCATGTTGGCGCACTGAGGTCCAAGTTCTCCAGGTTCAGCAGTGGAACTCGCCCGTAGCCTGTGGACGTTGGCGCAACAATCTTGCAGTGCGTGTCACAACGAAGTCGAAGGTACCCAAAGTCGGAGTGTAAGGACGACGTCGCGATTAGTATTCATGAATGAGCCGTATTGCATACTTGGATGATGACGCCGTTCTTCTACAACGTGTTATGTGAGGTCTGCAAGGAGAACTTGGCATCTCAGCAGACTAGGGCCTGACAAAACCGAATCGTTTTGGGGGTACTTCTTGATGATGCGAGGATTGCAAAGATAAATCCGCTTGCTGTCGAGTCTCTGCACGGGAAAGGCAATATGCCTGAATAGTTAGTTGTCCGATACAGGCTGCTGCCATTGATGATTCGAGTGTAATAAGCCAACGGGATGTTTCTGCCATGGGCAGTGCAAAAGGGTCCATGTCAGCTGTTGTTGGGAAGACTTATGGTCGGCATCGCCGAAGCCTTTGCAGTGTCGTCTTCTAGCGGTGGTTGGTGCCAGACTTGACATCTATTGGCACAAGGAGCCACAACTTCCTCGTCACGATGGCAGGACGTACCGAGGCAGCAGGACACCAATTTGCTTAAGTGGAAACGCCGATGAAGTTTTTTTTTTTTTTTCTTTTTTCCCCCAACCTGATACGGGAGGCGGTCTGGGACGAGTTACTGTCGCTTGGATCCCTTATGTAGATACGATCCACAGGCCAAGGCCCTCATGTATCCAACGAGCATTCATCTCCGCATATTGAAACATCAACGCTAGTTCCAACAATTTAGATTAGAGCCAGGCCCGTAGTAACGCTTCAACGTCAACCATACAGTCTGGTGTCGGTCTGACTCGATCCTCTCTTACCAGGTGCTGCGACATAGATATGCCTCCTAGATAGCCCGTAACAGTGATTCTACCACTAGTGAACGGGGAAGCCTCTCTCAAGTGAGTCAAGTCTCAACAAAGACTGCGGAGAACCTAGCACGGACGCATTGCTAGCGAACCGAGGCACGCCCAAATTAGATCGCGCTCCCTGTTCTCCACCAAGCTTAAGATCTTTTAGGTAAGGATTGTGAGAACAACAAGTACCGGCCAAAAGTGCCGCTGACTCCTGCGCCCCACATCCGGTCCTCCGACTTCCTTTAAGCCGTTGTCCACTGCAAAAGTCGATGCAGATCACGCTATCACCTGCATGCCTCTGGTGCGACTAGCCCAGCTATTAGCTAGATGCGCACGTAACATCCTCTGACTGCGTACACTCCTCCTGAAAGTTCGTTAGTTCGGTACGTAAGCAAAAATTATCCCACCCAAGTATCGAATTAATCAACTCTCAACACAACTACTCATAAGAAAATGTATAACCAACAAGATAATACTATTGTATTCAAAGAAGTTAATACCTATACTTTTAATAGTTCTTCAATATCATTTTTTTTTTACGTGGTTATGAAAGGTAGTTTCGCTAGGAGGGCATCAGCTCAGTGGGGCAGCGGAGATGAGACTTCTTTCTCCGGGGAAGTGTATCTTTTGATTGGTTTAGATCCCTACCTTAATCCCTGCTTTCCGTACCGTACTAACGAACTTTCATAGGCTGTACTGTACAATGGATATTGTGCACAAAATAACATAATGCAATTTCCCAAATGTTTGGCAGAGATTGCTGAGCTAAGCACAGGTAGGATACAACAACGGTGCCTGGCTCTAGACCGCCGTTTGCGGTGTGTCGGCGCGTGCATAGGTACACACAATAGGTTGAAGCGTGAAAGCTGGGGCAATCCCCCAAAGAGATGACTCTAGCGCTTTCGTTATATCGTGCTTGGAAAGACAGACACCTCGCGTAGACGATACACTACGTACTATGTATGCCAGCACGTGTTAAAGGCTTGAAAATGCATGTTTCAGAGGAAGTGCGCGTAGGATTCATCATTCTTGTGCCAGGGAGTTCCATCCATGCGAGAATACGAAAATCCCACCCCCAAGATTAGCGAGGATCTTTCTCCGCACCGACGACACCTGCAGCAACCTGGCACCACATGCATCTCATTATAGCACCACCTATCCCCGCAGACTAGGAGGTCGGGGGCGGAGCTTGCGCGGGGTAGGAGTTTAGTTAGCGTCGGAATACTTGGGGAAACCTGGGGCCACTATGGGCGAGACCTGCATGCCTGCAACAGCATGATGGGGCGCTTGAGTTTGTTGATCAGATCATTGTCGAGATTGGCAAATCACGAACAGACATTTGCAGTTAAACCTGGTAGTGGCTTCAACGCCAAGTTGCCAACATGCCATGAAATCACATTTGTGAACCTCCTTTCCGTTGACGAAACCGGGCAACAGGAGAAATGGAGAAATGGAGAAATGGACGGTTCCCCAACATGTCTGATCTTCACCTACACTACTAACTTACTTAGTCTAGAGACCATAGGCTCCAAGCAATGCCACATCCGCATTCGCAATTAGCTCCCTCGAAACGACTGGAGCTATCCGTGATGAAAAGATTTAAGCATGGCCTTGGCCACCACCCGGCGGTCTTCTTGGAATCCGTCACCTTCCATTCTTCCCAAAACGCCAGTACTTGTCCGACGTTCACTCTGAAACTGCGCTATTGTTGCCCAGAATGGCACCTTCTTCGAAGCCCGACATGGATGACTCTCGGCTGGAATATCTGAACAGCAATGGCAACGGCATTGGCAGTGACGATCTCCGGAGGATACGGACAGCCGGCACAGTCTCTATCTCTGCGGAACTGTTCGAGAAGCTCTACCTCTCGCCGCAGAACGTCGTAAAGGGAGACCTCAGAAAGACCTTTGGCAACCCGACGCCAATGTAAGTTTGGAGCTCCCTGCACGAGACGCATCTCGTATAATTGAGCTGACTTGATATGTTAGTGCTCTGGTCGGCTTCCTCATCGCCTTGACACCTCTGTCATGCGATCTCATGGGCTGGCGGGGGGCCGGCGGTAATGGAGCAGCTGGGATGTCAGTATACATAGCTCTTGCATTTTTCGCTACACCTTTCGTTCATGTGGAGTTACCGTGCTGACGAGTGAAACCCCTGCGGCAGAGGCTCATACTACTTCTTTGGCGGTGTCCTACAGCTTCTCGGCGGCTTCCTCGAATGGGTCCTTGGCAACACCTTTCCCTCCGTGGTCTTCTGCACGTTCGGTGCCTTCTTCCTTTCCTTCGCCGCGACGCTGACCCCGTCATTTGCTGCCTTTGCGACCTATGCGCCGGCTGGTGAACCAGCTGCTGCAGGTCTGGAGACGCAGGGCTTCAATGCGAGCTTTGGTAAGACCAAAGACAACCTCTGCTTCTTGGCAACGAGAACAAAGAAAGTCTAACCGTGTTTCCTAGGATTCTTCACACTCTGGATGGCTGTCATGTGTGTCGTCTTCCTCATCTGCGCCTTCCGGGTGAACATCTGCTTCGTCATCATCTTCTTCACTCTCACCCTGGCGCTCATCTTTTTGACTGCGACCTACTGGCTGCTCGCTGCAGACCTCGCAGGAAACGCGGCAATTGCAGGAAAGATGCTAAAGGTAAGCAAGCAACCCGGTCTCGCAATGCGTCACGCGTGCGGACTCGCCTTGCAGTCCACGCAGACGGGACGGACAGCTTAACTGACTGCAAACAAAACCAGGCTTCCGGCGCATTGTGCTTCGTAACGTGCGCATTTGGATGGTGGGTGTTTTTCGCCATCATGCTTGCTGTTGTAGACTTTCCCTTCGCCATACCCGTCGGGGATCTAAGCGGCTTGTTCAAGTCCAACTCGGCTAGGAAGAGCGAGGTTTAACTCCAATGATGGGAGAGGAGCCAGCTGGAGGTTACTCCAAGGTTGCATGGAGCGTTGATGTTGGGATAAATGTGGCTCTTTTCCACAACTCAACGACATGTTATACTATTGCATAGATAATAGACTGGTAGCATCTTCGGCGGGAATGTTCTCACCTCTTAACCGAATGTGTCATTGCCTGAATGGCTTGGTAACAACCAGTCAAGAGCCTCACGGTAGGAGTGAAATGCTCAACTCCAAGCCCGGGCCGAACGACATGATAATGAAAGTGGTTGGAGAGTTGCCAGGGAAATGGCAAAGACATCGATGAGGGTTGCAATATGACACATGGAGGAATCTGGTTCAGCATGATCACCATGACGAATTTTGAGTGTATTGCTGCCCACTTTGTCTTCCGCCGTTGAATACATCGAACATTTCCAAGTTCTTGGCTAATATGGGCCGCGTAAACACGGGCCGAGTGGTGTTTGTGAGAACAGACGCGGAGAGCTTAGCATCGCGTTGCTGTTGGTACGGACGACGTGGCTGGTATGGCTGGTGTGGCTGGTGGGCCGGCGAGCTCTCTGTGAGCCGATTTAGCCGAATATTCGCCGGGGGGGTGAGCCACCCCACAACGAGCAGTGACGTCGTGCGGGGTTGTTCTGCAGTGAAGCGGTGCCAGTGGCAGCAGACGCTTTCACAAGCGAAACTTCATGCAAAATACTGTCAAAGCCAGATGGCCAGTTGCACATCTTGCCGGCCAGATTCAATCCTGCGTGGGTCAATCTCTTCGGCTGGCAGAGGTTCCATGCTCCCTGGACGGAACGGGAAGACAATTTTCCTATTATTTTGTGGGCAACAGGAATCAAAATGACCTAAGCCTGAGTAGGTATAGACTTGTGGGCTTGGCTTGCCCTTTCTCTCTAAAGGAAGCTGTGATTTGCCTTTCCCCAATGCAGTTCGCCTGGTTGCTTGCACACCTTAATTTATCTGGGCGTCTTCGATTACTTCGTACCACCTTCCCAGGCGCTGCTAGTCAGTCGATCATGGAGCAGAGACGGAACCACCAATTTGACCCATTCGGCCCCGATGCAGCTGCATATCATGGCGCCGGACTCGGTGATCTCGAAGGTGTCGACTTCAATGATCCAGCAAGCTTCTTCAAAGCCCTTGGCGGGGGTGCAGAGACGAATTAGCCAATTCCGGACTTAATGTCTCCCGAAAACGTGCGCCGAGTCGCCAAGGAGAGGACGACAAACATTTTTGCCAGCCTCAAGACGCTACACGAGATGCTCTTGCGGCACGAGGCTACGATTCACAAGCGCTGGACCAAGAGAAATCGGTAACAGAGACTTAAGGTCCTTCTAGAAGCTTGGCCGGACATGGCGGCGACTCATCGGCCGGACTTCGAAGCTTTCCGCAAGGAGACTTCCGCACAGCGTGACTTGGGTACTGCATACAGGCCTTGTTTCATCTAGCCTTACCTCAACCGAGAGGATCTCTTGAAGCCGAATACGCTCTTACTTCTCCTCAACAGCCGTGGTCGCAACGATCCGTGGGCCGTGGGGGTTTGCAGCAGCCGATAACGAAGCCATGTCGCTCGGGAAGGTCAGCAAGGCCCTTGTGCCGATATTTCTTAACGGGCACGTCGTGATAATGAAGGGCGTGACTGAATCCTCGGACTACGGAAAGTTGATGTCGTGGGAGTCACACCCAGACGCTTTCGACTGGATGGCCACCCGGAAGCAGCTTCTCCCAGAAGAAGGCATCCTTATCCTTGAAGCACAACAGAAAGTCCTGGACTTCATTGTCCAGTGCTGTCGAAACCTGCCCCACGACATCCCCGACTTGACAGGTGAGTCTGCTCCGCTGCAGCCACCGCCGCAGCTCAAATCCGACCAATAGATAACCGGATTCGAGTCTCTCGTCGTTATGACGGAGGAGGCTCCGTATCGGCTCCCGGCCAAGCTTGACCCTGGCAAAATAGAGTCCCTGTTGGCGGCTAGAGCGTCAGCGGCAGAAGATCGCCTCTGGTAGCTACGGGAGGATCCGGGCTACTTTGCTGAGCAGGTTGTCGAGGCCAAAGAACATCGCCTAGAGATGCTGAAGGATTTTATGGGCGACACCCACCCGAGGGTCAAGAGGAGCGGCGAGCATATCCTATGGCAGAGAGTCATCGGGAGCACTCTCACAACAGCACACTTTGAGCTCGAGGTTTTCTCGGAGCTTAACCGTCAGAGTCAAGTGTTGCGAGCCCTTGAGGCAAAGCATCGATTAGCTATATCACCTCCAGCGATCTACCATCTCGGCGCCCTGCTCCAGTTTCGTTATTTCCTGGGCCAGGCGGCAAAAGGACCAATGAACCTGCTGAAGGGAACTGTCATGGCTTCGCCACCTATGCGTGCTTTTTCGTTCGTGAGCTGCCGATGGACCTGAGCTCCACGAAGATAGTGGCGAGATCGAAGGCGGGCGTGAGGAAGGACAGAGTTGAGGAGCGGTTGATCTGGCTGCTTTAGACGTTATGGGAGGACGACCAGACACTCTTACTTGCACGACTGCCTTTGATTGTTGACGAGCTAGAGCGTCTGATGGGCGCCGAGCCCAAAGCAAATGCGATGTCGGATTCCACCATCGCGAGCATCATCGGAGACCTGTCTATCATCTCGCAGTGCCGGGCGCAACTTGATCTATATCAACCATGGGCAAACTCGTTCGATCACTTCTTCTACACTGATTGGAAAGACACGCTCGAGGCGGAGTTCTTGGAGCGGATGAGACCGTGGGCGCAGATGCTTGCCGCCTTCAAGAATCTGCGCGGTGCGTCCAAGCTGGCAGAGCCGTCGCAGGGCAGATTTGCGTATCTGGTCGAGAAACGCCGGACTAAAGAAAGTGTAGCGGCTCTACGCAATGCCGAGGCAAACCTTGACGCATTCTGGACGAAAATTGACGAGCTCATGCGCTCCGGGGTTAGAGATCTCAGGGGAATTGCTACTAAGAGGCTCCTCTCCCAACCTCGTGTTTTGCAACGTACTCATGAATGGGTCGAGCCGGCAGTGACAAAGAGTCGGAACAAGAAACCATCGAATCCAGACGTTGATGCGCTTAGCCAGTCAATCTCTGACCTCGGCTTCCATTCCACGAGCGGCGAGGAAAGTCTCCACGTCCCCTGCCACCAAAGTCCAAAGTCAAGATCAAAGGCACGCCGGCGGCAACGACGGAAGAAATAGCGCCCGCTGGAGGAGCCCAGGCAGATTCACAGCCAAGCTTCGCTGTCGATACCCGGGATCTCAAAGTCTTCCGCATGCTCTTCTTCAACCCCGAACTCACGTCAAGCCCGAGTGAGATCCCGTGGAAAGACTTCCTCCACGCCATGGCTACGACCGGGTTCATGGCCCAGAAGCTCTACGGCTCCGTCTGCCAGTTCCGCCCCACGGCGCTGGACGTCGAGCGCCTCATTCTGTTCCACGAGCCGCACCCCCATGCAAAGATACCCTTTACCGTTGCGAGGCGGATTGGGCGGAGGCTGAACAGGTCCTACGGCTGGTTTGAGGGGATGTTTGCTCTCAAAGAATAAATTGCTGGATTTTATCGCTTTGGATGTCATAATTCTGGTCATACTTCCATTATGGCAACGGTGGCAAGAATAAAGCTTTCTGGATGAGTTTAGGGACTCTGGGCGCCTCTTTGTACCGGGACAGAAATCAAGAAATAATTTCGTCCCACACGTCCTCTGAAGAGCTTGATGGTACACTAGGTCGTAGTGAATAGGAGTGACACAATTTCTGAAAGAGTCAACGCGGTGGATACCATCTTGTCAACGGTGTGCTTGCCATATCTTCGCAAGCAACAACTGCTTCGTCACTCGAAGATTCCACCGAGCATCTCTCAAACGGAGAACACCTTCAGCCAGACCCATGCTTTGCCCAGTCATATTCAACTTTTGTAGCGACGATACTCAGTCGACCATGCTCCGGTGTAGCATATTAGTGCTTTCTGCTGTTTGAATGCATGTGGCAGTTGAGCGCTATTTCCAGCTTGAAGATGTGCTCCGGGCATGAACCACAGGGCATCGGTATGCCCAGTGCACGTCAACCTATCATCCATCCATCGCAGCGCCAAGTTGCTACCGTCACAGATACAAGAGCGTACGTCTTTTCAACACCCAAGAGAAGCATATACTATTTATTATCTTGTATGGGTGGCAAGGCTCCCCCTTGTCCATTCTCAAGTAGCAGTCTCAGACTCTCTAATGTTTCGGTAGTGACTCAAGGCATGATCTGCTCCGTTTCTCGGCCTAGAGTTGTTCTCGGTGCTTCACACACTGCGCTTCTTGACCTTCTTAACTCACAAAGCCTGCGCTCTTAGTTCCATACTATGCTTGTGGTGGGACCTGTGCACCGTATAGTTTCACAAACTATGGGTCATTTTCGTTAAGGAGTTACAAGTGGCAGAACCCAAGGGCGAATGAAACAAGCGATACCATTTACCTGTCACCGCTCAGCGTTACCGAACAAGTTCCAGGGATATCTCAAATATGCCGCCCACCCTCCCGAACCAAAACTCCGCCGACATGCTGCCTACCCATCACAAAGCACCCGCTCCACAAAATAGGCCTTCACAAGAAGCACCCTGCACGCCACCCAGCATTACTCAATGCCATCCAGACTCTCAATGACTTCTGGGTACCATTCATCGTCCTTCAACCACACCAGCGCGCGCTCCAGCCTCATTCGCCGCTCAAATACAGCCTCTCTCGTCATCGTGAGTTCTCGTCGTCGCCCCGCGGTCGAACCGTACCCAATCTCGGCGAGCTTGACGGCCTCGTTGAGGCAGAGTGTCCACTCCCGGTACATCTGCACCTCGAATTCCAGAGCGAAGTTGTCGTCGTCACCACCTCCGCAGTAGGCGGGGAAGAACCTGGCCATGAAACCGCGGTCCATGTCCAGTGGCGGGGGCACGTAGACGAAGTCGAGCATCTCGACGTCTTCATCCGAGTCCAGATAGATGGTCTTCATTTTTCCGGGTAGAGAAGGATCAAATAATGCTTGCGGTTGAAGTGTAGTGTGTGGTGTTTGATGAGATTTGATGTGTTCCCCCCTCAGAGGTATTCTTTCGCCTTGGATATGGACCAGACGGTTAGCTGTTTCAAGAGCGTGAGACGATCATAAAGACTGGAGTGCTCTTCGACAAATTCTAAGATTGTGGATGGGTGGAGAGTTTCACTGATCCATAGTGAAGATATGCCAACTGTCTTGGACTGAGGTGAAATGTGGGAAAAGGTTGAGAGCGATGCGTGAACTGAAGAGATATTTATGCTTGAGAAGTCAGGCCCTGCGCTCAATCCTCACCGTGGTATCGTTACCTACAGGTATCGCCAACAGATACGACGTGCATTGCTTGGCTCATTTGTTGTATAATAGTCTTCTCAAAAGGTACAATACATTCCTTGTGTTGGGATTCACGTCCGACTCAATAGAGCTGTCTCGGTTTCTAACCGCAAGAGGTCTGACTAAATTCCCTGTTCGACTCAATAAAACATAGTCAATGCTGACGCTTTGGGCAATAGTATGAAGAGGATGGGAAGCACGTTGTTCTGGATACACGTCATATTATAATAGCCAAAAGTCGGTGTAGCCGATCATCATTGCAGAATCGGCAGTCTGGTATATAGGGGTTACAAAGGTCTTAAGAAATAATAGGAAGGTCGTGAAACCAGAATAAGCCATGGCTTGACAATTGACAATAGAGCAGCTTGGGAACCCAAATCCACCAATTGATAAATGTTAATCCCCGATGACATTGCGGCTCGCGGACCAAAGGCGGTCTCTTTTGATCGAAGTCAAACAGGTCACAAGTTAGCAATGATTAGGCTCGGAAGACACTCCAACAGCGTACGGACGTTGAAACGATCAGTAGGGTGCGATCAAATCCTGGAGAGTGGGCATACCGAAATGACTGGGACATAAGCACTGCCTCTAAGCATTGCATCCGGTCCGCAGTTGTACTCATTGCCAAAGAAGCGCCTTAGAATGTGAGAAGACTCAAAATGGCACTCAGATAGCTGAAGTCCACGCCAAGGCACAGAGATGCCTGTAAATCGGCTGTGCAATGAAGAAGGTAGCTGAACTTTGTCTTCTGACCTCAGTGACCCGGGGTTGGAGACAGGTGGAAAGACAGCCAGAGGTTGAGCTACTTGCCGCTTAATATGATGCCTTATACTGTTATGCAATGTGGAGGTTCGGGTATTCCATCACTTAACACTTTCATTAGGGTTTAGGAAAGAAGGAGGGCTCGAAAGGCGGCGCGGGCGTGGGACTCTCAGTCATATATCTGTACTAAAGAAGCGCGATCATGAGGTGATTGCCTCGGACCATGACATGGCTGTGTATTTGGGAAACCAGTTTTCAGCAATGAGTATGCGCCGTGCGGCACACGAGGACACACATTACAGTAGACAGGCACAGGATCTTGCAATGTTGGTCCGCTAGCCTACCTGCTTTGCCTCTTGGATACGTGCACAGCAGTTTGCATGCCTTGCAGACGGCTGATCAAACTTGTTGGTAAGTGTTTTGTAGTATTCAGTCAATCAAGTTCTGTATGCTTGCAACGCTGGCGACTTGCCACAGATGCTGAGATGCCTGTAATCAACTTCCTAACAGCTTGAAGCCTTGCAACAAACTCGCACGGGTTGGTGCAAGTACACATGGCACCCATCGCTCTATTTGACATCACAATAGTTTGGAGAGGTGTGTAGATGAAGCATTTCTCATCGACGTGTGAGACGAAGATGAGTCACGTGTATTGGCATCTTCCTTGTCGTGGTTCTGTCTATCCCGAATCTTCACCGAAGATGCTGGTGATCCAAGCCTGCCATGGTGGACATCCGAAAATATGAGGTGGCTGCCGATTTCTTCGGTCCAGATAGCGATGCTGTCACCTCGCCTCCTCCCTCTCGCTCGGCCATCGCGAGGGATAATGCGAGGCTGTTTGTGGGCAACATCATGAATGGCCATATCGTGCAGCCGCATTAGGATGCCTTTTGGCTTGACGTGGACAGAATCTCCTTCGTGAGCGCGTCGGATATGGATCCGCTGACTTTGAGGACACGAGTACTCGAGGCTGTGACGCCGGTGGCCAGTCCCTCTGCTCTTGCCAGAGTTGGGCTGCGCGATTCAAAATAGCCGCACTATCCATTGCTTCCTTGTATACGGAAAGCTCTGCTCTCTAGACCGGCCTGCAAAGGATGAGAACCCTGATGGCTAGAGACGGAGGGAGGGCCCTGATGACCGAGTCGGGCCAGGTCATTCCCGAGGACTATTCGGGCGTCCTCAAGCTCAGCTGGCCTCTCATCACATCATCAGCAAACACCTGACAACACTGAAGCTGACCGAGTCAAAAGCCATGAGTTAAGATAAGTTCACACTCAACTTGAACCGGCTCTGGAGCTATCGGGAAATGGACGGCATCGTCCAGGTCCTTGCGCGTCAAGCCCGCGCTGTTGATCTTTACTTGGTCGCCCTGCAATCGTAAGACAAATGAGATCACCGGTCGGACCGAACGTTTACTGATGACTGAGGATAAGGAGACAGAACAAGAAATGGTTGCCACCATGAGGAACTCACGAGGCGAAGCAGATTATCCCCAGAATATTCCGTGATACACTTTCCTTGCACGAATCCTTTTACACCGCCCCCGACGGCCGTGACGTCGACGAATCGGAAAGACTGTCAATACTTGGTGACCACGTATTAGAGTTCGACCAGATTCTGCAAAGCACCATGCTATAGTAAAGAGCACCGGGTCAGCATGAATACAAGCCAGCGAACCGACAATTCGTTGGGGAAGAAGGCAATATCTCAAATCAAGGCCCTTCCTCAGCTTCTAGAACGAGTGGCATCGACCAACACCAGACCGCCATTGCCGAAGCACAAAAGGACGCGAAACGTCGCACGGTTCAAGTCGAGTACGTTTCGCCTAAAACTCAGACTCAACGAAGAGAACTTTCCCGCAGTCAACTAGTAGCAGACCAGACGCGTGCCATGTCTGGACTTCCCAGGCCAAGCAGGCCTTGGACCGATCAGCCGCAGATGACTGAGAATGGCCACCCATACCGAGTTTGGAGGGACCGAATCCCGGCGAACCTCCGTCCAAGGAACCACAACCAAGTCAACCAATGCCTTTGGACCCAGAAAGCCTCTGCCGAAGCCAACAGGCTTCCGGCAGGGTGCTAAGCGCCTTTCTGCGGCCATCAGAGCATGAGCCAAGACACTCGATTGACTCGGACTCGAGCACCAACACGATCACAGTGTCTCGCAAGGAGACGGTAACAGAAGTCTCCGCTGAGCCAAGTACCACGACTAAGAGTGACACCGCCACCCTAAGGGACCCTCTTAAAGATAGAATAGACTTTGTCCTCAGAAGACCATCCAACTTGTCCGAAATTCTCGCGCGGAGAACTGTGAAACCCTACACCTATTCGAGTTGTATGTTTACACTGCCTCGACTTCTGGTATTACAGCCTCTTCTGTATGAGTCCCGCAGGACAAGCTAATATCCGGATCCAGACTCGATGTCGCTCAGCATATGAATATATGTCGGGACTATGTTCGTGAACTCCGACGCAGCATTATGATATCGGAACCCTCGTTCAAGTGTGAGATATCCAACGACATTCTACCCGTTGATGCTTCTACGCCAGGCTCATCTACCACCGTTGCCCGGCAAGATATCAGGGCCAGCGCCGAAACGATTCTCTACACGTACACGGTACACGGAGCCGAAGTCCTGCCAGATAACATCACACACGACGTGACAACAGCTATCGAGGAGCTGGGGAGAAATGATCCGGAAGTATTTGAAGTCGCTAGAGACTACGTGTTTAGTGCCATGGATCGAGAAGCCCTTTCCTGGTTTCGTGAACATCAGCAGACCCGTATTTCGGGTTTCCAGACGATCAGGAAGGCTCGTCGGGTTGGTCAACAGGCACCTCATCGGTATGAGTCCCGGCGGGCGACTGTCCTCTATGATGGCGGGGTCGGAACGACGAGGATACCACCGCAGGCGCTCCTCCGTGCGTTGGGGACAGGGAGTCCCGGTGCCCAACGAGTCTCCCGATTATCCTTGAAGAATGCAATTGGGATGACAACGGCCTACGCCCAACCTCCCCCAACCTAAGTCCCAGAATGGATCAACTTGAACTAACGAATGAGCCAGTGAATTCGTCCACTTGAAGACAGAAGCGAGCAGCGGTAGTCGGCGGACGGATTACTGAATTGTGGCTTGGATAGGGATAGGTACCTCATGTTGACAAACCTCTCTCTCGTTTCGCACTGGAACTGAGTGTGAGCTAATGTCCCTCCAGGTTCTGTCGGCATCCAAGGCTCTCAATGTGGAGGACCGTTGTCGGGAGACATTGCTGTCCTGTGAGATACTTCCTGCTCGTGTTGTTGATTCGGGTCAACCCACTTGAGTCGGCATCAATCTTCTGCTGAAGAGCCTTGGTCTTTGGCAAATGCATCCTGGACCGATGTGACAAATTTGGATATCGAGATAGGTTCTTCCAAGGCGCTCCCATTGCTCCGTCAGCTTCATCATTTGATGACCTATGTCTAAACAGGAAGTTCTCACTCCACTGGTTGAGCCATGGCTGTACCTCTGTACCATCCGTGCTACGTTTACACTGAGGTCGTAGCACGGTGCCTGGCAGAATGTCAAGCATCTTGGTTTGATTGGAAATGCGCACATCATCCAAGCTACTGGAGCGACTACAGATCGATGGTCGTCGTCTCTCTGTAGCGCGAGCTCCGGGGTTGAATAATGGCCGATTATCACAGTAAATTGATTCTTCGCCGCGCGTGCATTTCGGCTGGGACTGGTTGTCGGAAACGGCAGACTGTCACGCACCATCATTACAAGATAGACAGAAGGAGCAGACAGACAAGCTGCGCTGGCGGGGGGGCCTCGCAAGATTATCTACAGACTTAACATATACAATGCTCAATGAAGATTAAAAGTTGTTCTGGTTCGCGTTCGCCATCAACATCGTGTTCCCGGGCTTGTACTTGTTGTGAACCAGACGAATGTCGTACTTGACGTCCAAAACAGCGCCGTTCGGTTCATTCTCAACAGGCACGAAGTCCAGGAGCAGATCGTCCTTGACAGCACAGGCAGTGTCCGTCGACAGGTAAGGGTCATCCCTAGGATACAGCTGAGCCGTCACGCCAACGTAGTCGGGGTGAGTGACCATGCAGTGGATGTGAGCGGGACGGTACGGATGGCGACCCATCATTTTGAGCAGCGTTGCCGAAGGGCCGGAGGTGTCGATGGCGTATTCGGTGGGCTTGAGGCAGTAAAAGGAAAAGTTGCCGTCCTCGTCAGATCGGAACTTGCCGCGGAGGTTGTGGCGTGTTTGGTTTTCAGGGTCAAAGACATCGTACTTGCCGTTAGTGCTGGCCTGCCACATGTCGAAAACCGCGCCCGGGATTCCCTTGCCGGTGTCGACGTCAATGATCTTGCCGTGGAAGAACGTCTTTTGCCCGTCCTTGGGCATGTCCTGGATCACGCTGCTGCCAAGCTCACGGAATGGTGTCTCGGGGGACCAGAAGGGCCCAAGAATAGTAGAAGATGTGGGAGGGACGCCCTTTGCCGTAACTATCTTGTGGTTGATCTCGTCGACGAGACTTTGGAATGCTAAATCAGCACTGATGACATCTTGGACTAAAATCACCGGGGCCGCTGCCGCTGCCCTGGCAAGGCCAGTCGCAACAAGGGCAACCACTTGAACATAAAATGGGATCACTCACGATTCGACACCCAGAATATCGCAAACTCTCCACGTCTCGTTCCGATTTTTCTTGTAGGCTTGACCAAGGGAATTGATGTAGTTGACACCGAGAACCCATTCATCTTGCGTGAGCTCAACTTCCCTGCAGAAGTCATGAATATGCCTGATCAAGGAGCTGAGGATCTCTCTGTGTCTCGGCAGGGTCTCGGGCGACATGAGATCGATGACATGTTGAGTGAAGTTAGGGTCGAATTTGCTGCTGCTGCTATCATTGGCAGCTGTGGAGCCGTTGGAGCCGTTTGTAGCCATGATGGGGGGGGTTTTTTTTTTCTTTCTTTTCTTCTCCAGTGCAGATGCGTATGAGACTTCGGCCCAAATATTCTATTTCAACAATTGCGTATGAGAAAATACAGTGCTTGATTGAGATGTTCAATAGGAGAAAGTGAGGAGCAGGACGAGGAAGAAAAGAGATAATTATATATGAGGACTAAAGAGATACAAGAACTTATGGGAGAATATATCTACACGGTGCGGCAGTGGGACTCGGAACTCCCAGCTTCCCCTCATAAGCTACAGGATAAGCATAGTTCCGAGTCTATAGTACGGCAGTACGATCTGGTTCTGGATTTTTGTTTCCCCTGTCTGCCTCCTTCGGATGCGGGGCAAGCCCGGCAAAGAGCGGACTCGACGGAGCGGAGCCCCCACATATTCACCATCCCGCCCTCAGCTAGCGACGTCTGGATTGGATGATAATGGCATGATGCTCCGGAAGAAACCAATCATACGGGCCGCTTTGAAATCCCGGGGAAAGACTGCGGGGTCTCTCCTTGGTACTATTATCTACTACACCTCTCTCCATCTTCTCTTCCATCATATCCTCCGCGTCTCTTGTTTGCTTGCTCACTTATGTCTGTACCTACCTCAGCGTATGTACTTATGGATCTCACGACTTTTCCTCGTCAGCTTTCCCTATACAAACACGCGTCAACGAGACAAGAGCTGTGGGAGGGCTTTCAGCCCATCGTTTTCACCAGGCGTTTGCTGTGCCTCCCTTTGGGGGATGGAACTCAGCAATCGTTGCGGCGTTCAAGCCCGTGCCCGCAAAGCTGCGGAGTATCATCAGCATTGTGTGATCATGAGCGCTAATCCGTAACAAGTGGTCCCGGCAAAAACCCAGCTAGACAGCCAATTTGGCGCGACCGTGGATGATGATAAGGGACAGGCAGAAGCTCATCATGATCGCCATGAGATCAGGAAACCACCTTCTGAAGCATTTTCTGTTCCTTTTAAGCTAAGTCATTATCACAGCAATAAAACGGTAAAGCCTGGTAATCTGCCATTTGTCGAGAGTGGTTATCGTTAGCACTTGGCATGGCCAACAGATCATGCAACATCGCTGTTCACCTCGAACTATTGCTCCATGCAAGGATGACGAGACTTCCGAGACTTCCAGGCCATATTTGATCGAGCAAACGATGATGGCTGCGATGTACCGGGGAGGTCCTGGGCGTGAAAAACTTGAGCGCCGACGCAGTTCTCCCGTACATTAGGCAATGAAGAGAACAGTTCCGTTAACAGAGTTGGTGGCCCAGCAAGGGATGTTGGAGAGTACCAAAGTCCAGGTCACTGCGCCATACCTCTTAGTACACCGTTGAAAAGGTTACAAGAAAGCCTTTTCAAGCCGTGCAACACTCACAAAGAAGAAGCGAACGTGTTAACGAGGAGAGCAACCACATCTCGTTTACAATGCGGCGTCTCTCGGCAGAGCACTAGAGCGAGCATGCCAGCAAACCCGGGAGTAACGTAGAACGTCATGATGTAGACCTGTGGAGAAGATATAGGGTAGACCAGCCACTAAAAGCAAACGAGACGGACTCCCTTCCGAAGGATGTCGCCCTACCATTGGGGGATGGAGTTGATGATGATAGAAACGAAGCTTAAGTATGCCTACGGGTCAAAGAAGGTGGCCCAGAACTGGTCCAATTCCCACCGGTGATTCTCCGTATCGGTTCGCGTTTGGCGTGCTATGATGCAGGTTTAGGCGATGCGTTTCTCCTCAGCATTAAGCCAGTGAACCTCAAAGGGAGTCTTGAAGTCAAGATAGATAATCACAGAGAGGAAGAAGGCAAGTAAGCCTACGAACAGTTGGGATACCCTTCCATAGCGCCGGACCGTCCAAGTGTACTTGGCTGCGAGCCTGCGTACCCATACCATAGCTGATCAACGAGGTCAGGACATCCATACCTGAATTTACAGTACCTGTCATAATCTGATTATTACAGGACCCCAACCAACCTACTGTTGCTTGGTAAAACTTAGCCCTGTTTACGGCCGGTGGCCATGATCATCTCTAGTATACTAGGAGCCTTGATGAGTAGAAGCGGCGGAGAATGTGGTACAATCAGCAGCAACTTGTAGGAATGCCAGAACAATTGAAATTAGTTTACAGACGTATTACAGTACACACGGATGCTTGTTCGATATTTGAGTACAGTCTGACATGTTAGTCTATAGGGTATTTTTGTTGGTATCCGAAGGTTGTAATTCTATTAGCAACCATCAATGCCGAGCTTCTAATAAGATGATTTCAGTAACCGACAACATAACAATAGAAGGGTTAACAAGGATAACAACCATGATTCCTAGGGCTCTATTGGTCTAATGTAAACTCGGCGCGTCTGGGTCTTCCTCATACTCTTGGTCTTCGTCATCATCATCCTCGTAAGAGCAATCAGACTCATATGCCAAGTCACCCCAGTCCTCAGGAAACTCGTCATCCTCATCTTCCTCTTCAACATCGTTCTTTTCCACGTCCTCTGTCGCTTCTTCACCTTCGCCCTCACCTTCGACTTCCTCACCTTCGACTTCCTCGCCCTCACCCTCGACCTCTTCGCCTTCGCCCTGCACTTCTTCGCCCTCAACCTCCTCACCCTCGACCTCTTCGCCTTCGCCCTGCACTTCTTCGCCCTCAACCTCCTCACCCTCGACCTCCTCACCCTCGACCTCCTCACCCTCGACCTCCTCACCCTCGACCTCCTCACCCTCGACCTCCTCACCCTCGACCTCCTCACCCTCGACCTCCTCACCCTCGACCTCCTCACCCTCGACCTCTTCGCCCTCGCCCGGTACTTCTTCACCCTCAGCAACCTCACCCTCAACACCTTCACCTTCAACATCTGCGTCCTCTACTTCACCTTCCACGACCTCACCCTCGACACCTTCACCTTCGACTTCCTCGCCCTCACCTTCGACCTCCTCGCCCTCAACTTCTGCGCTCTCGACACCTTCACCCTCAACACCTTCAACCTCAACTCCTTCACCCTCAACTCCTTCACCCTCGGCTCCTTCACCCTCTGCTACTTCGCCCTCGACTGCTTCTTCAGTGCCGGTGGCTTCAGCCCCCGTCTCGTACGTCTGTCCTTCAGCGTACTCCACGTCTTGTTGATTCACGTCGTATTCGTCGTGGGTCTCCTGGGCGTCTCCTGCAGGCTCCCCTTCATACGCATCCTCTGCCTGCTGGTCTTCCGCTGCCAAATGGTCGACAACGTTGCCTTCAGCGTCGTAGATGGCGCCTGAATCTTCGTCTATGTATTGTCCTTCTGGTAGGGCATCTTCGGTGTATCCATTTTGCGTCCGACGCGGCGGGCTGGACAACTGTTCCGCCATCTCCCAACGCGGTACTTTGTTGTCCCGAGGATGGTAAGTGGACAGACGAGCGAGGATAAAAAGGAGAAACAATAGAGGCGGAGATGAAATAATGCGTGACCTTGGACAAAAGATCTGTTTGGCCTGCAGCAATGGGAAAAGTAACGAGGCAGGCTTTGCTTTATGAAGACCTTGGGTACCTGCGACGATTGCTTCGTTCCGCAGAGTCCTCAACAACTTCAGGTAAATCCGCCTGCAGATGAAGATAACATGGTTTTGTCGGACCAAATACAGAGGTACTAATAGTCGTCTCACCTCTACGTAGTGATACCACCTTGACCGAACCTGGAAGTTTCCTCAGCGCTTGATGAGACGATAAGGAGGAGCGCGGTGGGGTCGTAGCCTCAGCTGATGGGTCGGGTTTGGTGGCCAGGCTCTGCTGGTTCAGGTGCATTCAATAGCGCCCAGTCTAGAATTCGGTGGGTGCCACTAAGGGTATGACCGACTGCCAGATGGTAATGTATCTGTGGAAACGTAATTTCGCTCATGTCCGAGAGGCCCAAACTAGCTTAAAATTAATCCTTGAGTACCTATGGGATGTGTAAATGCTGTGTGAATGGTCGTGGGACAGTGCCTCTCGAAATTCATGGAGGACGGCACCTCCCACTCGTAACCCCACGTGTCTTGGTACTGTGTAGGTCAGCGACGTGGATGGTTGCAAGTCGGTTGACGGTACCCCTCCAGGCCCTCCCTGTATGTCTGAGTCTACACTCTCAATAGTTAAAGCGTTAGTGGGTTCTGGAATGTAGCTCGGTTGAAGATAACTAACCCTGGCTGCCTGGACATCGGACCCTGTGCACATATCAATAGTTCCAGTGTTAGCGTATATCTATCCGTATCACAGCCTATCCAGTAGAGTGGCCGTAGGTTAGAGGGGCGATTCGGCGGCCTCAGCGCTCTAACTCGACTCCACCGCCTTATTAAGTCAACTAGAAGAGCTCGGCTGGTGCCGTGACCGCCGGCCTGGATCCAGCTGAAAACGCTAGCCAACTTGGCCGGTTTTCCAAAAACGACCTAGGCCTAGATGCAAAAGACATGCTGAAGTCTAATAATTCCACTTGCCGGAAAGCTCACTTTACTGATTTGGGCAATGAGCCAACGGCTGAGTTTCCAAGCTGAGCAACGCAGACCCATGAACATTTCGATAGTTTCCTACAGCCCCCGGTGCTAACAGAGTCTAGGACTTCCAAGTCACTTGAGATACCTTCTTCTCAGAGCGAGGAGGCAGTTTTGGCTACAAGTACCCAAAGGTAAACCAAGAGGCCTGAACTTGAGAGACAGGGAACTTTGGAGGTTGGTCCATATATAATGATCGAGCTTGGTATTGCTCGTCCCAGCCAGTCGACCAGCTACATCTCACTATTACACTTTGTTTTGTTTTGTTGTTCTCTTTTGCTCTTCATCTCTACTTGCTCAAACAATGTCACTAACATGGGCCATCAACGATTGGGACAAACAGGATAACCAATGGGGTCGTGACGGTTACGTATACATGCTCCCTGCGACAGCGCCTCTCAAAGACCAACTATGGCAGGCTGAATCCTGGGTGAGCAAGTTCGACGAATTGGTGGCTAAGCAGAAGCCGCAGGCCAAGAAGGGACTTTTTGGCAGCAGTTTTGGCAAGGGCGCAAATGGTGGGAAAGACGAGGCCAAATACAGGTACAAGGCGAAGATTGCCAGGGAGCATGTCGCCGCGATTAAGAAGAAGATGGAGCAACCTCCTCCCGCCGCAAAGAAGCCGCCAGTCCCAGCAGCGCCGGCCATGAACAAGGAAGCCATCAAAACCGGGGCCTTTGGAACCAAAGCGGAACAGGCGGCGTCCGACAGAACGGACAGCCAGAAGGAAGCTTTCGACCTTACCGTGCAAGGAATTGGCATCGCCAAAGACTCCAAGGACTTGGTGAAAACTCTCAAAACGCCAATTAGCGGACTGTCAAAGGGCGGAGGCCTTATTGAGGCAAGAGATCAGGCAGGTTTCGGCGAACTTCAGCAAATTGTCAAGTTTGCTCTTGCGGTACGCTAGCGAGCACATTACCCTTGATGCTGCCCAAAACGTACTAATTTCGTCGAATGATCTAGAAATCACCGAAGGAGGCATATGAAGTAGCGTTGGACAGACGCGAGATCTATCTCCGAGTCAATGTAATGAATGAAGCTGCGGCGAAGATTGTTTGCCTGGATACTTACTTCCCTGTGTCTGCACTCCGGAGGACTAGCCTTCCGGAGATGGGTCCCTTTTCTCTGCGACCCATCGATCCCAGGAATAAGCAAGGAACTTTTGCTCTCTTAGGAGGGGCCTCGGGCGACGGGATCTTGAGGAAGATTGTCACCAACGGTCGTTTCGTCCGTGCTGGGATATCTTTCTGCGCCGAGACGCCCGACAAAAAGGCCCATATGGATTTCTCGGTCGTAAGTTGTCGATTCCCTATCCGTGCTTTAGTCGCGATACACATGGCTAATACCTTTATTTCTTCAGGGTTTTAACTGGGAACCTGGTGTGGCTATTATCTCTGAAGGATCTGCGGGTGTTAGTGTCGTCGAAGGTAGGAAGGTCGAGGAAGCTTTCCAGAAAGCGAAGAACCCGGAAGCAGAAGTTACCAGTGGCGGAATAAGGGTGTTTGTCGCGATCAAGGGCCAAGTGGTGGTCATTGGAGTAGGCAGGACCAAGTAGGACTGCTTCGATAATCTTCCTTCCCGCGGCTGATCCCAGCCGAGGCGTCACCATAGGCACGACTCGGAGGTCTACAGGTGGCGCCGCGTAGACATAGCGTAGAAATGCAAGATCGCAGACCGTTGTTAACTGAGCCTTGCGGTCGTCCCAGACTGCTAGTAGCGCACATTACTCGCCAATTTGCTTTCTCTTGTCCTACGAACGGGAAACATAATGGATGGCTTTGATGGCGTGGAAGACTCGTCGCAGCCGCCACGCCGACAAGTGCGGGTTTGCAACCCAGTACGTTTTTCACCAGGACCATGTCAAACCAGATGACCCAAGCCTCGATTGGTCTCGGAATCTAAGAAACATTTCTTGCCAATAATCTAGACCTTAGACATGGACTGCAGACGTGGTAAGATGCTGTGTGGTGCAGTGGGCTCCCTTGCAACTGGTAGAGGACGAGATATCCTAAATTGTGGAGGCATGTACAGCTGCTGGACATCATACCATGGAAAGTATTAGAAGAGCCTTCTTATCATCTTGTCAGGAATACAAGAATGTTGACATTCCCTGCTGGAGTTGGGGGAAGGAAATAGTGTATCTGCGACTCCATCTCAACCATCCATCAATCCCTCAGGTTCCCCGACTCTGAGGACGTAGTTTATCTCCGCTATTTTGCGTGTACCCCAAATATCAGAAACTCTAACCCTTAACAAGCTGGTTCACTCGTGCGCCAAATGTCTAGAGAAAATCCGGTGGGAGGACATGACAGTTCCTCACTTTGGTTAGAACATCAGACGTTTCTGTACACGACCCACGTCCTTCAGTAGCTATAGTAAGTATGTATCCAGGGCAGGTGAATCGCGCGATGTACTTTCCGGAAACCCTCTCAGTCCCTCCGAGAAGTAGGTTTTAGGCAATTCTCAATGAACTGCAACCAAGTTGCAACGCCTCTTACGCTGACTTAGTCCGTTCATTGGATCAAGGCTTTTATGTGGCTTAAGTCTCGTCTTGTCAACCATGTCTGTGCGATGTGTCGATCTAGTACCTTGTCTATGCTGAAGCCCTAGCGATATAGAGAGATCCCATTTAGCTTAACACAAAGAGTGATCACAAGGGTGGTATTCGTGTGCTTATCCCAGGAAAGGAGGGAAACACGTCAAAGTGCATGGCAATATTATTGAGTAATACACCATTACAGACATCTCGGTCTTTGTTCCAAACATACAGGTCTCGCTGTCACACCTTACTAGCCTCGAAGGCAGATGCATCACACTGTCTAGGCCGACTGTGCGGTTGGCCATCGTGAGCCAGTACCTTGGTTCTGGGACGGAGACGTTGTGTAGGTACCCAATCAGACAGAACCCGGGACCTCGGGTCCGGTATGCTTCATTGTATACTGCGGGGGTTTCTGGGCATCACTCGTGACGTAACACGAGCTTTCTTTAAGCTTTGCTAGGATGAAAGGTTTAGGTATACGTATTGGAACCGACAAAAAATTGGCGTAGGCCAACCTAGGGAGAACACAACGGTTCCACTTCAATAGACTTGGCCCTAATCTACAAGAAAATGTGTAAAGTACAAACGAAAAGGGGTGGCACCATTTACCCTTTGAACACACTCAAAAAGAATGTGCTCAGATGCAACATGGTAGCATTCAAGTTTCGAGGCGCTGCGAACTTGGGAAATGCACTACCGAAATGGATTGGATCTCGGTAGCAGTACCTTCGACGGACAGACCAAAATACTGTGCAAAACCCCGTGTTCACATTGTTTGTTGCGCAAAATTACGGTTACCAATGCTCGTCAGCTTCACTGCCGAAGTCGACGCAGGCATTGCCGATTCAGCATGTATTCCCAGTCTCCATTAAGGTATTAATACCTATGAGATTGCATCGCCCCAGTTGTCGGTTGTTAATCGTTACCGGCGGTACTCCCGAGCGAATGGTTTAGACTACCCAAACAACCGGTAGGTATGTGGGTGGAACTGTGCTTGGACTAGGGGTCAAGTGGCGGCGAACCGTGGTTCTGGGACATACCGAGGCCATGGGTCTGGACCTTAGACTAAGTTTGTTCAGTTGGTAGCGCGGTCACGAAGCTGGGCGCTCGAATCTGGCGCAGAGTTCTCGTCAAGGCCGTCACATGCCTACCCCGATTAATGAAACGTACATACATTGCAAGTGTGACACAAACTTCTATAAGTATTTTATCCAATCTGGACTCACTTTGCCCGACTCTGCCTGCCTTGCGACCAATGGCATACTGGTGTATATTGTCCGCAACCTGGATTCTACTATTGGTGGCGTGCAGTCAGACGACAGGGCTATTTGAAGTAAGGGCACATGACCGGCTTGGAGTCCACACCACTGCCGTTGTTCTTTATTCAACCCCCCGATTTCCAGCATTGTTACGAAGAGTAAGCGGGCACCACCACCAAGAAGCATCGCTCCTTTCTTCAACTGCAATGACACCAAACAACTATTAGAAAGTGTGGAGACAGCCCAGAATTTGATACGACATTGCAGCTTCACCACACCAGTGTTTGCGTTTCCTGGAAAGCACCGTGGCAGCCACTCGACGACCCATCTTCTCACGTAGCAACGCCACCAACAACAACAGTCCCAGCCTGGCGATGGAAGTCAGGGAAAGAATGAAAGACCGGAGGAAGCACACAGGTTGTCAATAGCACGAACATCCGGGGCTTTTAATCCCCAAGTCTTCCACTACATTTCATATATACTTTGGATCCCAGAGCCAACACTCTATATCATCAGAGGCAGCAAACATATACCATCTCATTACTGGTCATTATGATGCAGCCAAACGTACCTTCCACGAAAGGTTCTTCCTCCAATACTCAGGTATTTAGCGTTCCTAGCGTTGCGACAGCGATCCATACATTCTCATGGACGTGCAACTGAGTCTTTCGTGTCCAGCACGCGATCGTCACAAGAAGCCACCGATGGCTGTTCATTCCCAAGTTTTCCCGGAGGCTGCACAATGCCTTTCGAGACCGTAAACTTCCTAAAACACATAGGTTTCGCTACCTCGGATGTCATATCGTCGACTCCTCAGTGATCCACGCTAGTAGCTTGATGAGCACAGAAACCCCTTCCCGCACCGTCTCAACTCCTCTGCTAGATCACTCCTTTAGCAGCGATGCCGATCTCAGGTGGGACTCCATCTCTTCTGCGGCGACTTCTGTCCGAGTCCCAGACGAGGAGACGGTGTGCATGTGGGACCACCCGCAAGACTACCAGTGTGCTATCTGGTGCAGGTCTAGTCGCGCCTCAGCGTCGATTTTGCAACGGCGCCGCAATTCCCGCTGAGTTTCACCAGAATACATTGTCAGTGCTCCTTCGAAGGGCTAAATTATGGGCTCCATCCCTGTGGCGGACCAGAACTTCAGACAATCCCGGAAAGGAATTATTGGTCTTGTGTCGTCTTCTGTTTTCGGGGTGAATTGAGCGTACATGATATTTGGGTTTGAAGGGAAGGCTTAGGACGATTTGACCTTCTGATGAGCAAGTTGCCCTCTGCGCAATGTTGCCGTTCAATGTTTCACCAGAGCTCGAGAGTCACGCTTACTTTGGAGCTGATGGATGGAAAATAAAATGTATCTACCTCCCAGCACAATAGCGACAATGATTGAGATCGTAAGCGTGATATGTAACCCGGTGTACGAATGCAAACCAAACAAGTCCCCCTGAACCACTATATGCCGATAATGGCACGTCTTGAGGAAGATTCGTGCGTTGATGACTGTCCCCGCCTACCGAGCGTCCTCCATCCACCTTTCCTCACTGGCGCCATCAGTCTTGCTCTCGGCACATACCCTGGCATGTTCTCATAGGAGCGGCGCAGACCCCGTCGGAAGATCCATCGGCAGCTCGCGGTTGGAGTAAACTTCCTCCATGTTGTTAATATGTAAGTGCAAACTCAAGAACGCTTAAAAGGCCAGCTACGGTGCTATGTCGCAGGCCCTAGTTCTGGTCCCGGGTTCCGGGGGTCGTCAAACTTTGGAGTAGGCTTCGGGAAGTAAGAGGTTGCCACTTCTGGAGGGCGTAACAGTATTCTGGGTCTCTAAAAATGAGAGGAGGATAGTGAGCAGAGCAACGTCGGTGCCAAACCTACGGTTGATGACGTGATGGCCTGTCCACGCATGGCTCTCCACACCACCATCCGCGAAGGTAATTAGACATAGGCACCGGCATTCCCAGTGTAATGGACCCTTGGACGCTGAAGCCGACTCCCGGGGCCAGGTTTTGGCAATAAGCGTCATCAAAATGGCTATTTGGGTAACATCGTATGGTGGTGGAGATCTTGGAGGGCGTCGGGTGCCGGCCGCTAGTGGGATGAGCCGGATGGCATCAGCCTCTCAGATCTCACGGCAGGTGCGCTCAGTTGGATATTGTGTCCGAACATGATGTGAGCTTATGGTTCAAGCGTCAAAGTGGCTGGATTGAGCACCTACCTGGCCTGCTGCATACAGGCAAACTGGACAATGTCGTGTATCCCGGGCGTACCCGCGATCAAGAGGACCAGCTCGTTATCATCCCTAGCACCAGAACCCATGCAGTGCCGTGCAGCATCTCGACGATGCGGTCGCCCAGGAAGCGACAAAAACAGGCCGAGGGGCGGGCACATCCACACTCACACATAACAAGGAGAAGGAGGCGTTGGCATCTATTAGGTGCCACATGCCTTCCCTGATACGTTGTGGTCTGTAGACCAGCCGTGTATTAAACGTGCATAAACAGTCTAGTAGATAGACAAGCTTATCTTTGATGCCTTCAGTGCCTTGGAAAGGACCGTCGCCAGACTCCTCGCCATATCTGACTTTTTGCCGAGGAACCACAACGCCCGTACACATTCTTCGCATCTCCTCAGGCTTTCCCGGTACTCCTCTCTCCCATGGCCTAATGAATCTGCTTGTTCGCGTGGTCCATGGTCATCCGCCTCCCACAGATGCAGAACGGACGCCTTGGTAAATGCCCGGATGAGGACCATGGTCCAGGGCTCTGTCAAGATAGTACCCTCGCTGACAGCGAAATGGAAGTCAGGCATCTGGGGCACAGTCCTGGCGTCTTCAAGCGGTGTCGCAACCCTTGCGAGGTCAGAGAGTTGTCTAGCGCTGGACTTCCTGACCCTAGATATCGTATCTGCACTTGACCGAGATTGAGCGGCTTCTGGCAGACCTAGCCCGTTGCGGTCGACTACTTCGACCAGGTCTGCAAGCATCAGGGCAGCAAGATGCCAGTGGGCGGCGATGCAGACGAACCAGCCGCGGATGCGCGCAGGAACGGAGTCGTAGTGCTCGACGAGTTCTCTGAAGAATGCGCCATAGGTGATGTTCCAGTACCGATACACCATCAGAGTGTCCCGTATGGTATCCTCGATGGGCTGGCCGCAAGCGGTGCCAGGACGCCTGATCATTTTCTGGAGGTAGTGGACGTAGCGGTAGAGCAGCACTTTCACCGGGGCCGACCTGGTGACCATATTCGCAGCTTCGTCATAAGAGCATGGCCAGCGGACCTGCGACTTGGATGGGCTTTCGGGATTGTCCTGGATGAAAAGGTCGATGCGCCATCGCTCTGTGTAGCGGCTCCCGCGCTTGGTGGCCGGGGGCTCGTTTTCCATGTGCGTCTCCTGGGCAGCTTCGTGCTGGCTGTCCTCGTCTGCCACAACGACGGGGCGTTCGTTCATGGATGACGAGAGGGTGTCAAACATGACCACCATCCAGTATAGCAGAGCAACTGTCTCCTTGTCTTCGGCACTTATCACCCCCGTCGTGGAACTTTGATGACTGCGTTGGCTGAAAAATCCATTGTCGGCTGGCGTCAAATCACTTCCATGGCCGTCGAAGCTGAACTTCAGAGCGGACATTTTCCTGACTGCCGCCTCGAGAAAAACAGGCGGTCCTTCCCGCGACAGGATTTCCGTGACCTTTGACAGGACCGAGTTACGGACCTCGACGGCGTTCTGCCTGTCAATGCGCAGCCCGCCTCCGGCCTCAGGTTCGTCGACGTCGGTCTCCTCCCACGGTCGCTGCGTCAACCCAAAGATGAGCTCGGCACAGACAAGCCGGTATGACTCGATATCTGAGCAGTCTCGAAGTGCCTTTCGGGCTTGCTCCCACATCGAGCGCTGAAGCTGGCGGTCAAACTCCTCTGCAGAGCTGCCTAGGGTACTGAGCTGCTGTTCCTGAAGACTGCCCTCTGCGAAATCGACCGCGTAGCTCTCTCGATGGCGGCTACCCTGCGCCCATTGGGTCGCGAAAGCCATGATGCTTAGGTGCAATGCCTTCTGGACTGCTTGGTCTTGTGATCGAGTTAGTTGCATCAGACCTGTCGCCTGGGCTATCCGGTCGAGCTTGATGACCCGCTGATATATACGGTTGGACCACTGCGGGCCTATTTCTTGTTGCTGTTGTTGCTGTCGTGCTGATAGACTGCGTCTCTCTGAAGAAATGTCATTGTTTTGGGCCCAGGTGCCGTAGGCCATACCCGGTGTACTTCTCTCCCAACGGCGGCTTGCCGTATAGGGACATGTCTCTTCTGTCACCCAGCACGAAAAGTTGTGTTCAAGCACGTCATGGTATATCCTGAGAAGGTTCTCTGAGATACAGCTGTTGTTGATCCTCGTGACCATCATGGTCTCAGCAGCAGACGGCGAGAGAGACCGCCGGGAGGAAGACGGTCTGTGACGAGACTCGGAGTGGCGGCGGTTCCCAAATCCTTGGAACGGCGTGAAGCCTTCGGGCGGAGTCTCTTGGGGCGGCGCAGCATGACCCTGAATCACGGAGGGCTGATGGGTCCTTGGTGACATTTCGAGGAAATCTAGATTGATGTTGTCCGTTCCCGATGCCTGAGGATACCATTGAGTGGGAAGATCAAAGCTGATATGGCAGGGGCCACCGCCAGGGTAAGAGGGCACTGCCGTCGAGACACCAAAGTCGAGGTCCAGCAATCCTCTGTTAGGGTCAAGGGCATCGCTGATAATGTTGAGTTCCGTTTGGTAGCCATCGTGGGAAGAATTGTCTACATTCCCAGGGACGCTGACATGTGAGTCGAGCATGGGGACCTCAAGAACGGGCAGGACGGAGCCCCAGAGAGTCGACATGCTTCCTTGGCTCTCTGGCGAAAGGGGATGCAGAGAGCTGGCGAAAGCACCTGAACCAGCGGTGGTGTCCCGTCGCCGTTGACGCGCGATGCGCGGTCCTGGGGCACCCGTGGCTGCTGGCGAGCGGTACGATGAGCGAGGGCGCTTTGCACGAACCGAGTCACTTGAAAGTGAGGAAGTGGATTCGGCAGCCATAATAAGCTGCTGCTGCGACCTAGCCCAATCCAGGGTGCAGCGCTTCTTGGTTTTGCGACAGGAAGAGCACGGGACTGTCTCGGAGCCTATCACTAAGGGAGGGCATCGTTCGGTGAGCTTCTTCGCAACAGATCGTGGTATACGCGGCAGCTCAGGGCCAATATGATACCCAGATTGACTTACTACCATCACCATCCTTGGCAGAACCGGCATCCTGGGAGGTGCCTCGGAGGAACCACGGCGCATCGCAGGCTCTCTTGCCTTTCCGGCACTGGTCGCACGAGCGATTTTGTCGTCGCATTCCTCCTTCTAGAAGACTTCTTAGCTCCTCAAATGTTGAAATGATCGTGTTGCTCAGTCGATGCTTGTCGTCAAAAGAGGTTGTAGATAAGATGAGTTGTGAGAAAGCAACCGCGAATGAGCCAGATGGGGGAGAAGTCGAGTGGGAAGGGCATGGGCCACTCTCGCTTCCCCAGATTCCCCGCGTTGTCCTGGAAGTGTTGAGGGGCGGGGGAAATGCTAGTGAGACATGGGTCACCGGCCAACCAGTAGGAAGCAGCCAGCCAAGCCAACGATCGCCAGCCAAGCTAAGACGTCGATGGCATCCAGGCAGCCAGGTATCGGTGTCGGGTGTGGGGAAGTAACATAACCTGCATAAATACTGCCTTCTCGGTCAACCGGGACTGTCTAATCAGGGAGTTCTCGATCTGTATGGCGCAGGTTGTGCAGATCATTATTTTGTCAATCGCTGCGGTACAACTACTAGACTCCTATGTAAATCTGCCTAAGCTCGCCCCTTAACCCTCTTGAGGGCAAGTGAGATGCGGCAATTTGCCGAACAGGAACACAACAACAGAGGGCTTCAGTCAGGTCTCGTTTACAGTGCCTACTTACTGCCCCCGAGAGCCTTATACACTTCGGCTTCGATCCCAACCCACAAACCCAGCACCTTGGCATCAGCAAACGGCAGAATTTGAGTGCAGACAAGTCCAGCCACACCGTTTTCACGATCGCACCACCACCAGAGATTAGCAAGGCCGGCCCAATGTCCCGTCGTCTTGGAACGACCAGTCGCGCCACCGTTGCTGAGCATAAACGTCAAGCCCCAGCCCTGCGGCGGATTTCCTGCCACCGGATAGAGCTCTCCGATCGGGTTGGTCAGGTCAGGCTTGGCCGCAGGAATACCCTGACGGCTTGCATTGGGGAAGTTTGGTATCTGATTGCGGAACATCTCGTCGACCGTCTCCTTGCGAAGAAGCTGGACCCCGGTTCTCGGGCAAGTTCCGTCATTGAGCAGCACTGCCAGGACCTCTGTCAAATGTTGGTCAGCTTCTTTTGTGTCACGGACTCGAAAGGCTGAATTTTAACTAGGTATAGAACGGTGTTGGTCGCTAACTTACTGCAGTACTCCTGCGGCTTTGCAAACATTCCGGCACCGCCGCTGTTGAACACCCTTGCGACCTCGGCCTTGTCAGATGTATCGACGACCAGGGGCAGACGCAGAAGATGATCCTTGGGCCGAAGGGTACCGTCGTTGTCCCTTGCGTGCATGTAGGCCACCTTCCGCCTCATGGCTGCATCCGGAATCATCGACATGTTGTAGAGCCCAAGTGGATGCAACACATTCTTCTGCAGGTATCCGTTCAGCGTGAGTCCCGTTACGCGCTCGAGGGCGACACCGGCCCAGTCAATCCCGATCTAAACACTTGTATTAGCTTATGGCAGAACAGACCTGAGCTTGCAGATCCAAGGGAGTTATGTTGTTAAATACGCACGCCGTATTCCCACCCCTCGCCAGGTTGGAAGAGCAAAGGCACCTTCAGATCCTCGAAGCGTCCCGAGAACTCGTCCAATCCGGCCGGGAACGCCCAGTCCCGAAGTCTCTCGTTGAAGAATGAATAACCGAAGCCGGCAGTGTGTGTTAGCAACATCCTCAGTGTAATGGCGTTCCGTTGGGGCTCGAGTGTGCCGTCGGGGCGTAGCACCTGAAGCGACTTGAGCTCCGGACAGAGACCTTCCAGTTGTTTCGCGTCGTCCAGTCTCAGTATATCCTTTTCGACCAGCTGCATACAGGCGAGACCTGCGAGCATCTTAGTGCAGGAAGCCATCCAGAACACGTTATCTAGTGTCATGGGCTCCGTGGACGCAACCCCCCGTTTGCCGGATGAGTGAGCAAATAAATCGTTTCCATCTTTGCCAACCACCACGACGGTAGCTCCGGGAAGGCCTGACGTTCCGTCTGCACATGCGCTGTCCACCAACCCTTGCAGGGCAGCCTGTGTTTGTGCGGTGAACGGCATGCTGTCTGTAGGGGTCACAGTTGAATGGTTGGTAAAAGGTTGGTCTGAGTTCGTAGCAATGGCAAGCTTGAAGATCCTGCAAGAGGAATTGTTGCGGGGATGAGGATCATTGGTTTGATATATTATGCGAAGCTGTTGACGCGCCGCGTTACCTTTGATCCACCAAGAGACTAGGAGTGCGCAGATGGGCGAACGGAGGCGCATGTGACTTGGGTTCTGGCGATCCTTTGCCCATCCACGGTATAGCGTCAGGAACTAAATCCTAGCTTGTCCAAGTTTCTGAGGGGTTCCCCTTGTGATGCCATCCCCGAACTCCACAGTTGCGGATCCGCATCGGCGGCTCAAGCAGTGCGGAGTAGCCAAGCCAAGACTCCCAAGTGCGGATCCGCACACGATTCACTACTATGTGGCATACCAGACAGGCCAAGACTCTACTGCATAGTAAAAAGCTCAGAAACCGTAGAAATGCCGGGAAATGAACACTAGACCGCATTGTGAGCAGACTAACACTTTGCCGTCGCATCAAGACGGATCCGAGAGGGGTCTGTCTACGCACTACGCAGGAAATCCGGGGAAGATGTAACGTCAAGGAATGGCGATGTGCCTAGTGTCTCGACAGAACGGCGTAGATGCATCTCACACATCATGATAATCAGGAGCCGTCATGCATACTCCGCGTTTCCTTTCGGGAGCGGTAGCCGCAACCGCAACCGCAGCTGTAGGGTCACCGGGGCTCAAGTGAGTAGTTTCACACCACCAGACCGACCACCTTTGAATACTGGCGCCCGCCTCACAGAGAAAAGATCATCGAGGTATATATCACTGACCGACAACTGGAGGCTCTATAAGTATGCAACTCTATCTTCCTCCTCCATTTCGACAGACCGATCAGACATCCAAAACAAAGGCACTTGACATACATTGATCTCTGTGCTATTCAAAATGGGCGACGCTGGTATCCCAACTCATCATAAGAAGTTCAACACTGAACTCACGGATTACTCCGTCAAGAACACGGACAAAACTGGACCGTATGCTGAGAATCTCGAAGTCGATGCTGTTATTGTTGGTGCCGGTTTTGGTAAGGGAACTTCCCTTTCGATCCCCCAAACGCTAGATTGCTGACAAGTGCGCTCTCAAATTACCCAGCCGGCATTTTCATGCTCAAGACCCTCCGCGATCAAGGCTTGAAGGCTGTCATCTTTGAGGCAGGTCACGACACCGGAGGCACATGGCGGTGGAACTGCTACCCTGGCGCCGGAGTCGACTCTGAGGTCCCTGAGTACGAGTTCTCGTGGCCGGAGGTATGGAAGACCTGGAACTGGGAGACCAACTATCCAACTTATAAGGACTTGCGGGCGTACTTTGACCACGTCGACAAGGTCCTCCATGTCAAGAAGGATATCGCCTTTAACACCGTTGTTGTTGGCGGCCACTTTGATACCGAGCTTGGACGTTGGCTCGTCCGCACCCACGATGGCCGCACTACCAAGGCGAAGTATCTTGTCCTCGGCACTGGATTTGTGAGTGACATCCTCCTACTCCCACTCTTCTTCCAGCCATTGCGTCGTAGGAATGCTGTGACAAACATGCCACACCCGTGTTTCGCCAAAAGATTGATTGCTAACTTGCTCCTTTTGTCATCGCCAGTCCGCCAGGAGGTACATCCCAGACTGGCCGGGTATGGAGAAGTTCAAGGGTATCATTCACCACTCGTCTTTCTGGCCGGACGAGAAAGTCCAGGTCAAGGGTAAGCGCTGCGCCGTGATCGGCACCGGGGCCACCGGCGTCCAGATTGTCCAAGCGTGGGGTCCCGAGGCAGGCGAGGTCAAAGTGTTCCAGCGTACCCCCAACCTCGCGGTACCCATGCGCAGGAGGCACCTCCCGGTAGAGGAGCAGGAATCGGCAAAGAGACTCTATCCAGAGCTTTTTAAATTCCGCGAGAAGAGCTTCGGTGGCTTTCTGTATGACTGGTCGGAGAAAAACACATTTGACGACAGTCCCGAGGAGCGCGAGGCCTTTTACGAGCAGGCCTGGAAGGATGGCGGCTTCCGGTTCTGGGTGGCCATATACAAGGATAACTTGATCAACCCCGACGCCAATCGGGAGTCATACAAGTTCTGGGCTAACAAGATTCGGAACCGGATCGGCGACCCGCGACTGAGAGATCTCCTGGCGCCGCTAGAGATGCCTCATTACTTCGGCATCAAGCGGCCGTGCCTCGAGTATGACTACTTTGAACAGTTTAACAGACCGTCCGTTGACCTCGTCGATATCAAGAGCAACCCTATCAAGGAGTTCACAGAGACGGGAATTACTATGGAGGACGGAACACACCATGAATTCGACATCGTTGCAGTTGCGACTGGCTTTGTAAGTGCATCGGTTCCTTGAGAGCCCCTTGGTCGACGACCGGGAGCGACATAACCCAGACTAACACGTGTTTCTTCGGTCCTAGGATATTGTCACAGGAGGTATGCTTACAACGAGATACACATTTTTGGACCCTTTTCTGACATTCACCTCCTTAGTGATGACACAGCTCGGACTTCAGAGCATCAACCAGACGTCCCTCGAGGATGAGTGGGTTGGCGGAGCAACGACCTACCTCGGCACCACCGTCAGCGGCTATCCCAACATGTTCCACATCTACGGCGTCCACGGCCCCACGCTCCTCAGCAACGGCCCCTCGACCGTCGAGGTGCAGGGGCGCTGGATCGCCGACATGATTCACAAGATGGAGAGAGAGGATATCAAGTACATCAATCCGAAGCTCGAGGCAGCCAAGGAGTGGAAGCAGCGCATCCTGGACCTGAATAACCAGACCTTGTTCCCATTTGCCCAGTCCACTTACATGGGCGGCAGCATCCCAGGGAAGGTCAAGGAGCCCGTCTGCTATTCGGGGGGCATTCCGGCCTACAAGGTCGACATCCGGAAAGGGTTGGATGACATGACAGGCTTCGATGTTATTCGGGCTTGAAAATGTCAGACGGGCCTATCTTCTTACAAGGGGTCTAACAGCCATGTATTTATGTTAGGTTGTGCAATTCAAGTTTTTCCAAGTGAGTTAAAGAACGTGCTTCAGCTGATTCGCCAATTCATAAATACTTGCATCTCTCTGAGCTAGAGTTGTTAACAGAACTACACTGTCATCGTGAACTTTACAGACTCGAGTCTGTTCACGTGGCTACTATGCGAATTCTTACTTCAGGTATCCGCAAGAGATCTGGGACCCCTGACGGCGGTGTACATTGTCCTAAGAGCGTCGGATGTTGCTGCATTGGTGCTAGTATAATGTTGCCGTTGTGTACGTTGCGTCTATATAATATCTAAATACCTTCTTCGAGAGCCCGAAGGCAGCATTAATGGTTGCACGAAACATAACCTCGGACTATTCTTGCATAGCCTTGATCTACTGGAGATAGGTATGGCTTTATCTTCGGCGTAGTGGCTTGCCTGTCTATTGAAACAGTCTTCACCCTTGATAGAATGTTGTTCCTCCTGAATCCACTATCGGAAGCCCAGTTCGGGCCGTCGCATCCTGGTTCAATACGATGGCTTCAGGAGCCCGTACAGGTCGTTGTTTCCTGGTCCATCTGACATGTTCTTCTTTTGGGTCTCACACTAACTGCCGCCGACATTTGCAGTTTCTTTGACTGGCGTATGTGTTTCCGAAGGTGCCAATCCTTGGGCACCCTCAGTCGGCATCACTAGCTAGGCACGACAGACATCGGCAGGCTTGTGTAAGAACCCGAAAGCTGGTTAGTGAAGAAGTGTCTCGAAAATCAAGCCGCGAGACGCCCATGTCCTGGTATACGGGGAGAAGCACTTCCTTGTGCAGTGGCTCGGTCAGTATGAGACCACCTGGCAGGCGCAGAGAGATATAGCCAGGGACTTCCATTTTCAGGGTTAATTTCCATTTTCAGTGATAACATACAGAGAAGCTCGCATGACGTACCTCAAAACCTCTTGAGGTAGCAAACAGCATATGGAGCTTGGTGGTGCTTTGATGTATACAGATTAGACCTCTATTTACCGTTATTGTCTGCATCGCTACAGATGAATGGCCACTACGGCATACGAAGCAGTAGCAGCCGCAAACTCGGGAGCTGTATGTCTTGCTGTGGGCATTCTTCGTTTTGGCAATCCCTTTTAGACCTGCCGAGAGTGCTGCTCACCCGCTCACTCTACTAAGTACGAATCACTTAAGTCCCGGTACGCAAGACTTGCCAGAATGTCAACATTGATCAACGTACACCTGATAGAACTCTTGTCTGAACTGTGTATTCCCTAGCATATGGCAGCGGGATCTTCTGCAAATGGAGCCAGTGATTACCCCTTGTTTACTACGTACTCTCATCCAACATCCCATATGTACATCTCCCATCCCTCGCAGCTCTGGTTTAGACGTTGGGCTCACCAGTCTGAAGTTCATTGTAATAGAGCCCTTCTAGCAATTCCGAGAACCCAGTACAAAGATGTGTCGCATCCCCCTCGAGAAGTGCCAATACTGTCAGACACTGCCTCATGATGACGCCGCCTTTGTCACTTGTCAAACCCGGCCATCGCTTCATTGAAGCAGAGAGGCGCAAGCCGACCGAAAACATGAGTTGAGCGGACGTCCAGTCGATCGGAAATATCGGGACATATGACTCCTCAACCACGGTTTGCCTAAGGAGTACAGCTTTTTTTTCGTGCCGGGCGAGGAAGCTGCAAGCTTGGATAAGTTTTCCACACTGTTATAGATGATCATTGCTTGAAGCCTCAGATGGCGCCCCGCATCGTAAATTAGCCATTAGGAATGACGTGTGGCAGTAGTGTAGGTCAGCCCAGGCATCCAAGAAGGCCTGGGTATGACCGTCAGCCGAAATTTGCTTGGGTTCGAGTGCAAATTCAGCCCTCCAATCTTGAAGCCATGCCGCTAATGCGTTTTGGTAGCCCTGAACATCTTCCGCTGCTGTCGGGTTCTGGTTGGATGCTTTAGAGAGGATAGCACCCTGTATCTGCATCTGAAGGAGTGAGATACGGTAGAAGAAGACAGCGATCCGTTCTTTAATCGTCCCACAAACCGGCTTTGTCATGTTCTGTCTCTCTGATTAGTTCAAGAGCGGGCTTTGAATGCTCTAATATGTCTCACATCGCGAATAGTGTCGCCAATGACTAGTAGGCTTGGCCGGCCGAATGCAATGGAAACTTGGCTAGAAGGGCATTTTGTGAGTAAAAAGCTCCCATGTGGAAGTGCTGTATGAAAAGGAGAGAGAAAAGGGGAAACTTGCCCTTCAAGACAGTACAGCGTTCTGCAAAGCATATCCATCAGCCCGTCGTCTATGTCGTCTGTTTCTAATGGCCGATGCGCGAGATCAAAGTACATGCGAATAGCAAAGCCAAGGTTGCGCCAGATATCCCCAGACCCCGGACTTAGTAGTAGGTATATCGATATGAGTAAGGTTCTTTGAAGCAGAAACAGCTGATTGACGTGAAGCCAGCTATAACGTGATCTTTCCATTAGGCTGGTTGCTTTCAGCAGGTAAGCCTGGGGATTGAGAACTAGAGACTGATCAGAACCCCTGGCTAGCTGGGAGCTTATAGCGAGGACGAGATAGAAAAGCTCTTGGTCATGACCGGTCAGCGACCCGTTTCTGTCATAGGGGGCTGCCATGATATGTTCCAGCTGCTCGTCTTTTATTGTGGGATAGAAAGTGTTGATAGACCTGGAAAACAGGCTAAAAAGGCGGAGTGCCACCTCTTTCGGAGGTGGATCGATGTTTATACAGTCGAAGTGAGCTTGCACAGGAATGGGTAATGCCCAGATCCCGAAATTCCGACCTGCTGATGTGGTCGGTTTCATACCCATTGCCATGCGAAGATTAAACAAAGCACTTGAAGGTCCATAAAAGCAGTTGTCGAGCGCTCTTGGGCTCGAACCCAATATCCCGTCACTAGAGCTTGCAGATCCAGGCTGGTGGGCATCGTGTCGGAGAAGAGGAATGAAAACGCCGCACTCCTCGGTCGCTTCATCCAAAGACGCCCTCATTGGTGAGAAAGAACTTGGAGTCGCGATATCGAGGCCGCCGTTCTGTGAAAATGATTTGAGTCTCTCACATAGGTTGTAAACGTAACTACGAGAAAGACTTTTAGCAAGCTGTCCAGAGAAACAAATAGTGACAACACGTCGTCATGGAAGACTATGGTAGAAATAACACACCTCCGCGAGATGTCTTGCTGTAAGACGACATCGAAATACGTGCATTGCCGGTGAGACCTCTTACAGATCCGACACGAGGGAAATTCGCGGTCGCACCTCAGATGTTGATTGCGACAGTACCCACACGCAGGAATGGCATCGATCAAGGTTTTGATATCCACAGCCGGCCCAGAGACTGGAGTAGAGTTTCCTGTGGGCGCTTGTACTGTATCCACAGATGCGTCAATGGAATTAGCAACAGGATGGTTGTCCCCAGCCGGCCCGAAGTAGAGAGGATCATCGCCGGCATCAAAATCAAAACCGGTATTGATAAACTCCCGCCACATGGCATCAGGAAACGGCGATGGTACATCCCCAAAGGGCTGGAGCTCTGCTTGCATCCAACCCTCCTGAGTGGGAACTGTGATGTTCCGGTGGTAGATGCTGTGGATTCTCCGCTGAGTGACCAGAAAATCAAGTTCAGCAAGCAGGTTGAGATCGTAAGCCGACGGCTCATGGGTGTCTCCAACAGCGCTTATATCGCGGAGAATGGTGGCCTTTAGTTCTTGAACGTAGGAGGCGGTGTCAGAGGCTGCTGGCCATCGGACAGAGAGCACGAGCTGACGGACAAATCAAGTCAGGAACTGGCCAATACGACAAGGAATATAGCGTTTTGACACTTACGAAAAGCTTCACCAGAAGGTCCAGGGCCTTATGCACCTCATCTTCCAAAGAGGACTCGCGTAATGTTCTCCCATGGTTCCGCAGTGCATACATTAGGACCATTCCGGCCTGGAAGCCTGAGTATGTATGTTGAAAGGGCGAGAACATGTTTCCCGCCTGGACAAGACTCCAGTAACAGTTGATCATCCTGATCGCAGCAGCCGACGCTGCTTGTAAAGAGGCATCAGGTGGCACAATATTCCTCGGACAGGGCCGGTGAAGCAAGACACGGCTGTGGTTCGCAGCGCTTACAGACCATTCCGGTGCACCATTATCGGATGTCGACCCCTCTTGCCAGGCCTGAATAGCGCTCTCCATGCTTTGCAACCAGTGTTCGTAGTCCACAGTGTCCTCAGGAAGGCGCTGATCGAAGAATTTCACTTGGTGTATTTCTGTCTGGATTCGAGAGAGCTGCACGTGATGCAAGAACTGACTCATTCTTGTGCGGTATCCTTGACTAAGATTTATGCGCGACTCCTGGAATTCAGTGTCACGCCTTTCGGTGGGCATCTCTGTGCTTATGTGATCGTCGCTTATAGCCAAGGGACAGCCAGAAGCGATGGCTATGGTCCTCTCGACCTGGTAAGTCTACGTAGTAACGTTAGTCAGGGTCCCAGCTGGAATCGCACTGCTTCATACTGTCCAAAAGATTCGTCGCCGCAGCTCCGTCTCGGCCGATGACAAAGTGCAATCGCGGTCTGCCTCTTGGTGCAAGCCTAAAGCGATAGCCAGACGCATCGCTTCGCCACTCATGTACCAAAGGTTGCCGGTGTATGGCAGTAACAGGGACATCTGAATGAGAAGTAGAAGACACTGCAGAGACCGGATGCTTGTCTCGCCGAGAAAGGAGCAGTGAGCCATGGCATCACGGTGGAGCGACTCGCTCAGGGTGACCACTCTCTGAAAATCCTGCGACCTGGAGGTGAGCGAGCTGATGGCGAGGATTATTGAGACAATGAAACAGGTACTCTCCGATGATATCTGCGTCGGGTCGTTTCTGTTCGTGAAGAACTGGTTGAACAGCTGCACAAGGTCAGCTTCAGCGAAGCAGGGATACCTTGGGAGTATTGTGAAGAGGTAGTTGTCGAAGAGCACTTTAGCCACTTCGAAGGGCATCGTCAGAGCCGGCATGTTCGAGAGCCGAGGCGCGGAACCCCAACCAGCCGTCCGCGGGGGTTCTTCGTAATAGATCCCTCTCACTGGAATTTTGAGAGGGGGCCGTTCAGAGGCATAGAACAGCCTGGCTTCGTAGTATATGCCTTCCTCGCCCAGCAGAAGAGCAGGAGTGCACACCGACACAATCGCCAGTCTGGCAGCTTGGAGAATGCAGCTCTGCGCATCCTGGAGCCTGCTTGGCTGTGACTGGTCTGAAGACGAAGCATCGTATCTCTTCCCCGACTCCGGTGGATTCCCCTCCAGTTCCCTTAGACGATGCTCCAGGTAACGCACAATGCTAGACGAGTCAGTGATACTGTGCATCGGTTCACTCATAAGCCAGGGTGAGTATTACCTCCGAGGAACCTCAGTCTCATTGGTTCGGTTGATGCCCAAGCAGGGTGTGTTTGATCGAAGGCATCGTGAACAGGACGGCGCTTTCCTATCGCACTATACAGTACGGACAGTCTTTCAGCCAAGTGATTGGTGACGGGGTGTCGCGGCTCAATTCTACCTTTTTCTTCATTAGATAGCATCTTGCACAAGACAACGTCGACCGGTTCCGACTCGAATTCTTCATGACGCCGTTTAAGCGTGGCAAATCATTTAGTGAGAAGTCAACCGTGGTCTAAGCTGCACGGGTCTTGTGGAAAGGCTCCTTGCATGGTCTGTCGACCTCAACACTGTCGCCGAAGCAGAACACTTTGAGAGTGGAGAGAAGGAAAAGTCACCGGAATCGGTATCGAATTGGAGCCACACTACAGCTGCACCCCCTGCACCCTGACTCCACACCCCCTCAACTGGCTGCCACGCTCAAGCGAGATCCCCCCGATGTGAGGTTTTCTTTCCTTTACCCCGCACCAGATCATGTTAGATAGATGCAAACTTATGCACTAAAAATAAGGGCGTAGAAATAGTTACAACCGGGGTGCAGATGTAGTGTAGCTCTGAAATCATGACGACCTAGGAGGGCGCTTGAATCCGGGCAAAGACCTCATCGCTAGTCGCCTAGGAGACGGATGCCATCGGCAATACAGGGCAATGGCATTTGAACCTGTCCTTTGGCAACCCCCTAACGCTACTGTATACTTTAAGAGCGGGGCATTCTAGGCCAAGTTCGGAAATACAGAGATATGCGAAGTGATAGTGGGAAATAGTGCTGTTTTAGAACGCCCTTACGTAGCTGCTCAATATCATAGAATGAGCGGAGATAGATGAGCCCAGCGCAGCTCAGATACGGCATCTTGATAAAATTCGGCCAATTCTCAGGCAAGATAACAAAGGTATTTATCTAGTTATATGCTCTCTCTCTCTCTCTCTCTCTCTCTCAATATCTCAAAGTTTGTATATAGGCACATACTTCCGGTGTGAGTAGCGTGGATGGCCTTCTCATCGGGCTTTCCGCAGATTGCGATGACTATCTAAGAACAGGTGAAGGCGCCACCGACCTGACCAGACTTGTACGCATCTATGATGCTCTGAACGACGGTGTAAGTACCAGCGACGGTAATAAATGCACCCAGAGCAACAGTGAAGCAATGCAGCCCGCCAATTGCCTTCTTCTTCCAGTTGGTAGTATGGTTGCCTCTATCCATGTGGAGACCCATGAGCGCCGGAATGATCAGCTAGAAAACACGAGTTAGTATGCTTGTGCAACTAGGGAAACGGCTATGCAGAAGAGGCTGAGATATCTAGGTCAGTATCAGTGAGACTTACGCAGGTAGGGGCACAGCAGAGAGAACCAATGAGACCGATCAGGTAGTTGAAGAATGGTATGGCCTCTGCAATGACGAAGGACAAAATAGTAATGCTGAGTGTGGAGCATCTTCAGGTTGTGAATCTTGTGTCAGTATGAAGACACAGGAGTCGGGTGTTACCAGTTGCACACCATCTATGCGGCGTAGAGGAGCACTTACAGCCATGTCGCCCAGTGCTTGACGCTGTTTTTCTGGAGGTGCTCCGAGTTGCGGAGGATTCGGACGAGAAGCTGTCATAAGGTTAAACACGAGCTTCTTGGCCTAAACAAGGGACAAAGCATACAAATTTTGCCGCGAGGTGTGTCCAGAGGGTAGATGTCATAATAAACCCCGGAATGGACACGCCATATGCAATCTTCTCGATGGTACCGCCGGCACTTGCCAAGGATGGGCTGGCCACGTACTGGCCGCAGTAGCTGAAGGTACGTTGTTAGCGATCGAAAGATATGGAGGACCCCGAGGTTTTCCTCGACAGTTGGTTGCTTACACATAAACAACCATTCCGAAAGAGAGATAGCAGGCCATCAACGCTCCCTGTGAGGTAAACAGAGCTCTGGGAAAGCGCTGGGGCACCTTCATCTCGGCGATTACAGGTATGAAGGTAGGGGTAGAGCCATATCCGGCTGCACTCACAAAAGGCATTAGTGAGAAAGCCATGAGGCACAGGCTACAGCTGTGACTCTTGTCCGGAGAGAACTTACCGAAGAGGTTGATGGCGGCGGTAAGTCCAGCTACGAATCCCGGAGCACCGACAGCAATGACATTAAGGTTGTATGGGCCTTCCTTGGGGGCAGCTGCCGGTCTATCGACCTGCGTGACACCGACGCTGTTCGATACAATCAGTAAGCGTCGGAACAAGAGATAGCCTAACAACGAAACAAGTAGGCAACTCACACGACAATGAAGACGGCTGTGAATATGGAAGCAAAGCCGATCCAAGTCAAGATGGCCAGCTTGCCCAGCGTCCGGATACTCGCGGCTAGTGCCGTGCAAATAGCGGCGACCATGGTCCAGACGACGGTGCAGGCTCGGCCCCCGGCGAGTATCTTGAGTCCCTGTGCTAGCCCGAGGAAGCCGGAACCAGTGGCCAGGCTGAGTTACGAGGCACGTCAAAATCTTAGCGTTACTTTCTTAGAGCTTGGACAGTACTTAGCACTTACACCCAAGTCAACAAGAACAGAAAGCCGGCTACTTCACGAGCGATCGGACCGCCCAGTATCGCAGCCGCGTCGGCGATGGTATGGACACCGCGGTATTTCATCCGGAAGGAGTACATGATATATGCGTAGACTTGAGGCAGCATGAGTAAGTGACCATACATAGATGTAGTTCAATGGAGCGGCTGCCCCTTTTCCCGGGGAGACTTACATGTCGTCATGGCACCCCAAGCGACAAGCAGAATGATGCCGGGCCCATAACCAACGACATGGAGGGCGGAAGGGATTGTCAACACCCCAGTCGCGAAACATAGTTTCATGAGGATGACGGCGGTTCGGAGCCAGCCCAGAGTGCGGAAATTAGCCTGCCCTGTGCGGCTCCTGAAGATCTCGCCGTCATCATCGATGACCTCGGCCTCCAAGGCTGCATCCTCTGCAGGAATGCTGCCGTCGATGGACAAGTCCTTCTTTTCTCCGGCGTGGGAGCTCAAAGGTCCTGAGGCGGTGGCCGTCATGGTCAATTGAATGTCGAAAAGTGGGTTGTGTCCTGTTTTAGCCTTGTAGCTGGGTTTCCTGTGGTACAATGATGGGATGAGAGGGACATGCCCAAGCAGCTGAGGATTGTTGAGCTGTGCCTAGGTCCATACGTTATATAAACGCTTCATCCCCAGTGCACCGTGTTATCTCAGCCGGTTGCCCCCTTGCCACACGTCCAACCATCGAGCGCGAAGGCGTCTGATAGTGACCGTGGGCAGTGATGATAGACGTCCATTGCCCCGACAGTGGGCTTTTTCTTGGTTTCCCCAGACTCGCCTGAGCCAATAAGCGAGCGTGATCATCTTCTTAGCACTGCTCGCAATCGCCAAAAGCCGACACTTGTCGCGGATTTCCGACTCACTAGGCAGAGCCGCCCTGGTTCATTAGTGGAGCCAGTGGGAATCATTTTTGCTTAGCAGATGCGGGGTTGGATTCTGCCGGGTTGGTAGAACCGCTGCTGAACTTCCGCTTGCATCCTTTGTCATTTTAGTTCTGTACCTGACGTCGCCAGTCCGTCGAGTTACGTCTTTAGATTATCAAGTCATAATTACGTGTCCATAATGGATCGCAATCTATTACAGTAGCTTCAACCAGCCCGATGGCCGCCCTCCGGCACTCGATCTTGCGAGGACGACGACCATGATCTTGTCTCGCGCCACGGGCTCCCACGTCCGTGCTCGCTCATCCCTCTCATTGCGTCTTAGTGTCTTAGCCCATGCTCTGAAGCGGAACAGAGCTGTATCCTCCGTACCCTGGGTCTGTTGTTCAATATTGATCTGATCAGCGGGCACAGTCGATGAATCTACGGCTACCTCGACCTCCGGGATCCCGGAGTGCCCATCTCGGTCTTTGGGACATGGCACAGCAATATACCCTTCCATTGTCACCCGGAATGATGGCGAACCAACGACGGCAGTATCCGAAACGGCTTCGCATGTCTCAACCACCAACGATGGCCGGGAGGCTCTGGGTAAGCCGTTCAAGTCGGCCGAGGCAATGATATCCGTCTCCAAGGCAGGTGTATATGAGGGGGCGACACGCTTCCGTGTTGCCCGCTCGTACGCATTTGCATATCGCAGCAGGTTTGCGTCGTCGTAGGCCTTCCCGGCAATCGTCAGGTTCATAGGCATGTGCTTGTGCCTCATCACACCCATAGGCACGGACACCGAGGGAACACCGAGATGTCGTAGAGCCCTATTACCATGGCTATAGAGAACACCGTTGCGGAATGCATATGCCGCATGTTCGTCATTCACGTCCGCATCAGCGCGCGCAACGTCCCCGGCTGCGGGGAATACGACGCAGTGGCATCCAAGTGAAGTAAGCCATTCCTCAAGGAGAATCTTCCGCATTCCCTCCAAGGCCGAAACGGCTTGACCGAGGCCTTCGAGGTCGTAGAACAAAGGTGATTCGTGGAGGTAACTAACAAGCTTGCCGAAGTGTATGCCGTTGCTCTTGTCAAATATTTTAATTTCCGAGGTCGAGCGTATCGAGTCAGGATATATGTTCATCTCGTCTACCGAGGCAAGGTCGGGCGTTTGGGGGTTCTGATTCAGCCGGAGAAACTCATTCCATGCGTGCGCAATGACTGGGCCTCTCTCCGAAGCGTGCCAGTTGTCTGGGCGTCTGGGGCAGCAGTCAGGAAGAAGATCTTCGTTCTCATAAGCCGTGACGACGGGGAAGTCCTGCACAACCACCACCTCCGCCCCCAATGCTTCCAAGTCAAGTCGCGCCTGTTCCCAAAGCTCGACGACCTCCTCGCAAACTGTGACAGGCTTTGCGCCGGCTGGCATCGGGCCTCCAATATACATGGAGGGCACCGCGATCCGCAGCCCCGCGAGCGAGGTGTGCTGCTCGATGCTGGAGAAAGACACAAGGCCCTTGCTCCACGGCTTGTCCAGCTTCACAAACGGTTGTTGACGCCAGAAGTCGCCTTGCGCAAGGGGATCATCAATGGCGATGACCTCCAGCAACCTCAAAAGGTCTTGCATCGTGCGAGTGTGCGGTACAATCACATCACATGTCGGATAGAGTGGCCAGTTGCCCCGGATCGAGATCCAGCCGCGCGACGGCGTGTAAGCGACAAGGGCGTTGTTGGAGGCTGGCGACCGCCCTGACGACACCGTCTCTTCACCCATTCCAAAGGCAGCAAAGGACGCCGCCGTAGAGACCGCCGATCCATTGGAGGAACCTGACCAGAAAGCGGCGGCCAGGTACTCCGGGTTATAGGGACTGTCGGCTCGCCCGTAGATGCCGCGGTTCATACCGCCGTAGGCCATGGGAGGCATATTGGTACGGCCCAGGAGCACACCTCCGGCCTCACGGATAGCCGACACGGTAAAGGCGTCGTCATTCGCAATGAGGTCCTTGAAAGCAGGGGAGCCGCATGCGACTGTCATGCCGCGAACCTTGTAGCTGTCCTTGACCGTGTACGGGAGACCCTCGAGAGATCGAGCTGGAAGCTTGCCGGCCGCGCGACGGTCATCAGAAGCGGCAGCCTCCTCGAACACAGCTTCGTTGAGGATCGGTATCGAGTTGAGTGCGAGGCCACGGCAGTCGTAGGCACTAATGCGTCGCAGATAGCGCGCTACGAGGTCCACGCTAGTAACGGTGCCTGCCGCCAAGGCGGCCAGAAGCTGGTCGATGCTGGCATCAACGATATTCAGGTTTTGAGCCATGATTTGTTCTCTAATGCTGTAATCTCTTTACTGAGAGTGAACGACACTGGAGAGGTTATTATCCTCTTTGCTAAAGGCAACTCACTCATTCCATTTGGCCATATCCACACGCTCATTATCTCTCAAGTGCAGTGCATCGCGGATTCCCGATGTCGGCTGAGGGACTAAAAGTTAGCTCTCAAGATAAAAGGGGGATGAGGTGGGGATCGCGTAAAACCGACGCCCACTCGCGGATATCCGACGATCTCCCCGGCGAAATAACTCTACAGTCCAGACGAACACAGTGACCGGGACTGACGTACTCCTTACTTCCTATCTAGAGCCGCAGACCGGAGGCTAACATATTATCGTAAACCAGATTCTTCCAGGATAGGATCCCTGCCGTTACTGAAATTTAGTCGTGTCGGTGCTTTGCTTGGATGACTAACGAAAACCATCTTGTAATGACAACACGGTCTGTCCCATGCACGCCAATTGTCGAAGCATATGCATAGGTACCCCTCGCCCGACGTCTTCTGCTAGAGTTTGTTCTCCGAGCTGCACGAGCATACTTGGCTCAGCAAAATCTTCTCTGCCAGTGCTTTTCTTCGCCACCTCACAAAAATGGTCATCAAGTCTACGCCGCAGGTCCTAAAGCGGATCAGCCTCCGCTGGGTTCCCGATGACGCCTTCGAAGACACTGAGACGATTGCACTCAACGTCAACGGATGGTTCATGGATTTGCGAGTGGTGCTGGCAGATGCATCCCTTCAATGGAGCCGCGCCGGTGAGCGCAAAAAGCTTAAGGATGATCCTCGTGGGTCGCCATTCTTAAACCTCGCGGCTTGAGCTTATGGAGGAACTGACCGTACGATCAAATAGTAACCTTCCAATGGACTCGGGTGATTGACTCAACCGGAAGCACACAGCCCGATGAAGCTCATTTCAAAGAGCTGCCGAACGGTGATGATCTTGAATATGGAACGTTTCCCAAGGATGGAACCACACCTGTTCCATATGAAGAGATTTGGCGCGACGTGACGGAAGGCGACGCCAAACAAAGTGCCTGGATGTTGCAAAGCGTCGACGGCAACACGTTTCTCGGGAGAGTTGGAGACATATTCTTGGGGATGCGACAGGAAGATGATCATGGTTTTGTCGTAAGGAAGGAAGTCTACGATGCTTCGGAGAAGCTCTGGAAGGTTGTCTTTGAGACTGGGCCGACCCGAGGAGTGCTTCAAGCCATCGAAGTCGTCAATCAACTTGAGTCTGTCATGAGAGATACAAGGACGACTGCTGGGGACGAGATCGTGTTGTGTGGCCGTGCATATGTGATTCGAGGGTTTGAGGCGCCCTAAATGAGAGACCCGAATGTCTTAACTTAGTACTATTACCGCAGTATTTCCAATCACACTCGTGGTAGCAACGTCTGTGGATCATTGATGATAATATTTGCTATGTCTTCAAGCTTCGAGATAAAGCTTAAAGGCTGTGGGCTATGGGATGCACTCGGTACGCCTGGAGGCCAACTGTCTTCGCCTAGGGCGAACAAACACTTAGAACAGTCATAGGCGCAAAGGTCTCCCTAGTGTGGGGAGCTTTAGAACTTACCACCCTGAAATGTTGAAGCCTGCCATTGAATCAACATCGTAGCTGACCGTTATCCTGTCTCTTTTCTACCTTTCACCTGGCCACCCCTTTTTGATATACTAAGATGTGCTATCAGACTGTCAAAAGCTATAATGACTGCAAGCGCCTACCTTATATTACCAGTATGCCATCGACTCTGGTCGTTCGGAGCATAGTGGTGGGAAGGGGACTATTATTTTTGGTTCTGATAATCGGTCAGTTGCTCGGGCTGGCTCCCGATGCTTAGTCGTAGCTCACGTCAAAGCGCAGCTAGCTCATGTTCCAAGACTGCAATAACACTTTGAGATGTTGCTTTTCGTCCGTAATCATATAGGGAGATAGGTACCTTACCTGACCTTGGATAAGGTGTGGTAGGAATTCGCAACTGATCCTTGGGGGATGTTAAAGGAAGGAGCCTCCCTAGCACCACACCTAGTGCTTCCAGTTGCAAGGGGAGTCTGTTTGGCAAGGGACGTGCTTTCAATGGTTTTCGTCTGTATTTTGTCATCCCGGCCAAATTCTGAAGACGGACCTTCCCTCTCAAGATAAAGACGAATGCGGGGAGCGTTTGTCACAAAAACATCCCCATGGCCGAGTTGAAAGACACGAGACACAAGGCTTAGTAGAGAAATGGTAACTCATCGGCCTCCTGTTATCTTGGACAAGCGGATGGCGTTTGGAGTCCGTTCTAGGACGGCTTATAATTTTTTATCACTCTTTTTTTTTTCCCTTTTTTTTTCCCTTTTTTTTTTTTTTTTCCCAACTTTTTTCCCCCCATCCCCTTCGTCCTTGGTTTTCCTCTTCTTCTTTTTTTTTCAATTCATTTTGTTCTTCTCTTGATCTCTCAACTTTTCTTTACCGCGCAAGCTTAATTATCTTACTGATGACAGTAATGTCATCTTCTACCTTCGACACTGCACTAGCACTGGTCGTTGTGCGGTACCTCAGTTGTGGTAATCCTTCCTGTCAGCATACCTTACCTACACGTGACCTTATGCGGGTGTAGGAGTAGAGGTTGTTGTCTTACCTCTAAGCAAGATAGTAAACTGATGATCAGGTGCCTTACTGAACCAAATCTTCCGCACTACCGCTATAATGCTGTTGAGTCCTCTCTTGAGATGTCCACCAGTAGGAGACCATGGAAACTAAGTAGCTGGAGACCGAAGTAATGACTGTAAGGTAGCTATTAAAGTTCCTGGCGCTAGGAATGTGACTGAAAAAGACTGGTTTCGATCTTAACGACTTCTGATTTGATTTTACTTGTCATTCTAGGTCTGAATTTCCTCTTATCAGCGACTCAAACTCTCTACGATTGGTGAATGTTCGTGAATCTGAGATGGGGTGTGTTGCGGCAGGGGGCCTGAGCATCCGTTTTGGGACTAGCGCGACACGTGTCAGAGACCTTCGCGTGACGCCAAAGCTCGCTTTACCTGAGCCACTTCATTTCGGCCGCCCCTCGATTGAAAAAATCTGGATGGACCTCAAACCTTGATCGATTTCAATGCCCAAGCGCGCTTTATTATTATCACCTGCCGTGAACCCCATACACTCATGACTGCGGTTCAACTGAGCAATGTCTCAAAGTGGACCGGACGCATCAGACGAACCCGCAGATTGCATCTTGGTAAGGGACAACGAGCCGGAGCCCTGGACACCCTCCAAGCGTCGAATCAAAAAGACTCATAAGGTGGCGGACCGCACGCCGCCTGCATCTGCGAAGATGGTTACCGCCTCCAACTCTGCTGCGAGACTTACGCCAGGCCGCCCTGCCGCGTCCACCGCTTCGTCACCTGCCGGATCCGCTAGCCGGATGCGCCAGGATACCTTCGTCGAACGACTGAACTCCGCCTGGGGCGAACGTAAATGGTACCCGCCGGAGAAGTTCCTTTCCGGTGCCCACAACAAGCCGTTGCGGGACGGAACGGTCTCCCTCGGCCGCGATCATCTGTACAACATGGTGGTGATTACGAATAAAGCCATGGAGCTAGGCCTCGACTTGAGCAAGATGTATTCGCCTGGTGGGGTCCTCTATGACGCGATGGTCAATACCAAGGGGATTCCAATCTGGAGCGCCAAGACAACTACCAAGGCGCGGGATCTCCTGTGGGCTAGGTATGATACCAAACGCCCACCTGTACCGAGAATTCCAGCGCCCGACACCCAGCCAGCCACCTCGCAGCGTCTCGACAATAATGCTGCTCAGAGCCAACCTAGGAATGAACAGGCCATGAACCTAACCGACGAACCAGTGAACGGAACAAGTCAAATCGGTGGGCGGCACCCGGAAACAGATAAAACTCACGAGCAATCACAGGTTGCTGCTGCACGAGACCAGCCTCAGACACGCCCCAGTCAGTCGACACCTCCGGCTCAGCAGTCACCCCGGGTGCAGCAGTCACCCCAGGTTCAGCAACCACCCCATGCTCAGCAGGCATCCCAGGTTCAGCAGCCACCCCAGACACGCCCCGTTCAGCTGACACCTCAGACACGTCCGGTTCAGCAGACACCCCAGCCACATCCCGTTCAGTCGACAACCCAGACACGCCCTGTCCAGCAGTCACCCCAGCCACACTCCGTTCAGCAGACACGCCAGCCACAACTCGTTCAGCAAACACCGCACTCTACCAACACCAACGGCAGTGCTGCCCTTGCTGCCCTACCAAAGGAGATACCACCTCCTTCACCGACATCCGAGGCGTTGACTGCGATGAGACACTGGAGGCAGCAGCTCGCAGCCGCGACTCAGTACTTCGCCAGACATCCACCATTGTCGCCGCGGCAGCTGCTGTCGAGATTCGAGAAAGCCGAGCACACAGCTGAAGTCCTCGAGAGCAAGTCCGCGTCCGCCGAGCGTGAGGCGCGCGCCTGCCGCGAAAACATTGCTGCGGCCAAAGCTCTACTCGGTCTGACGGAAGACAAGTACCGCGAGGCCATAGGCTTGGTGGGCCGCCTCGACCAACTCTCCACGCCGGCTTCTGTCCTCGAGCACGTGAAGGGGTTCCACGCCATGGAGCTTGGCAAGGCCAGGGAAGAGCTGCAGAAGGCGGAGGCGGCGTACCACTCCGCCAACAGCGTGTTGGCTATGATTGCAGAGGAGAAGACGAAAGTCGATAAGAAGATTGCCGACTTGAAGGTGGAAGAGGAGATGACTGCACAGTTGGCCTTGTTCTATCAGGCTATATCGCCGCACATCGAACAGTGGTCGGAAGCGGGTCGGAACGATGCGGACTAGACCTGGTTGGCGTTCCATCTCTTGTTGGTCTGCGTTGTCCAGGTTTGCCATAGTTTTCAAAATGGAATGGAGTTTTGTTTGGTGTCAAATAATGATCGCTCGAAAGGGTACTGCTTTCATGAAATAAAAAACGTTTATACCTACCGTTACCATGTTCGGACAATATTGCTTGGCCAGCAGCGACACGTGCACAGCACCCGACGATGGATGCTGAGGTTATAGACATGTCGATGTAGGTTGTTAGCGGTAAGGTAGTGTGATGGTTGCTGGAGTTAGAGAACTTACTCCCCCTTTACTTTCACTGGCCTCTTCTGGCTAATTACGAGCTTCATATTTTTCAACTCTGTAGTTACGAAACTCACATCAGTTGAAATAGCCTTCAACCTTACTATGAGACCTGAGTCCTCTGAGACGGTTCTAGACATGCGACAAATATATCCCAAGGCCCACAACGTTTATCTGCGCATCAATCAGCTGTACGAGTGACAGCATTGCTTCGCCGCGATGATCGCTTCGCAAACCGGTAGACGCAGTGTTGTGCTTTAGCTTTTTCAGGCCATATTACGTTCTATGGCGAGCTCCGGTAGCAACAACAAGACAAAGGACGCCTCGACTGTTTTATATTCAATATCTTCACTCCATCCTCACGTCGCCAAGGCAGCCAAACCTTAAACTTTTGCACAAGCTCCCGCATGGAAACTTACCTTACTGAGTAGAGTTTCATCGGGTAGACTTACGCTAATGGAAACCCTAAACGACAAGAAACTAACAGGCCACCTAACAGAGTTAGCTTTTCGCCGGTGTAGAAGCCTTTTCTCCCTCTTAGGCCTATACACTTCGTTCTCTACCTACCTTATTCAACAGGTCTTCCCCCCTTTGATTCTATCGATTCTTCTTTTAATTATTTACTTATTTTACTTGTTCGATTCGTTTCTCCTATTTAAAACCTTTTATTTGTTTAGTTCGTTAAACTCCGCTACTTCTTTCTGTCTACCGAGTATACCTCTTTAGAGCCGTCCCCTTGTCTTTCTCTTCTTAACAACCCTATCTTTCCTCACTTTCAACTGCTAGAGTTCCGCTAGGAAGAATCATAGAGGCTTTAAATTATCTAAAGCCCCGGCACGTTCTACTATCTTTCAATCTGCGAGATGAGCCGGACAAATATCTCGACGAGAAGAACTGCGACTTTCTCTTCAAACTTTTCCCCATACAACTAGCCCTTCCCTGGAGGAATCCTTCCTGATGTTTGGCATGCTCGATCTACCCTCGAAGCCATGGCCCAAGACCGTTAAAACCCCAACCGTTCGAGTCCCGGTTCGTCAACCAACATCCGCTGGTTGACGAGATCGCAGCATTCGGGATTCAGAGAATTCAGAGAATTTAATCGTGCGCAATATGCTAAGAATGAAATCCATTTCAGGTCTTCAGGCGGCCTTTGTCGTATAACCGTAATCAAAATGTGGTCCCCCGGTATCGAACAAGGGGCCGGAACCGCTCCATTGAAAGTCCCAGAGCGGATCGCTGAAATCGAAATCACCAGCGACGCCCTGTATCTCGGGTGGTGGTTGTCCAGTTCTGATGACACCAGAGTCGTCGTCGGATGCCTGGCCTGCCAAACGTTCTAAAAAGCAAGTCAGTGCTAAATCACCCACTTTCAATGCTTCTTGAGCTGTTTTGTATGCGAAGTTGAACGTCACGGATCGTTCGGGAGTCTTACCATCGTCTCTCCTCCATCTCGTTTCTTCCTTTACCCGTTCTAGGAATGTCTGGAGTAGAGTCTTCGCCCTCAACGCTCCCTCGACCTGGTACCGATGCTCATCCAGCACCTGAAACGCCTTCGTCAAGGCACCTCTATAGGAATCTTCGTTGTCGCCTTCGTCCAGGGAAACACCTAGTCCGGGAATCAACGAAGCGGCAACGATTAGCGTCGCAGCCGACAGAGTGATGAACACCGCAGTCGAGCTGAAGATACGCGAGGTTGCGCGTAGGTTTCCGTGTAACCTGTTGATAGCCGATATTGCAGCTTGAAGACACATGCTTGACGCCTCGTTTCGTAGAGTGCTTTCAACGGCGCGTTCGGCTCGCCAAGGACTTGCGCTAGACCACGGCACGGAGACTTGCTGGCGAGCGGTCACCAAAACAACGGGTCTGAGTAACATGAGACGTACGTGAAGAATCCTGCTTGCGAATATTAGTCACTTTCGTTCTTGAACCCCATTTCTAGAGGAAATAGTTTATAAAATAACTGGGGAGGCTTGGATTGTCCACGTTACCTGATCAAGGCTCCATCAGCTTGAAGCTTCAAGACATCAGCTGCTGGTAGCTCATAGTCTGCCCTATCATCAACCTTTAGAAATGACGGCAGGCTTTGCTCTATCTCGTCAAGATCTCCGTTCAACTGCAGGATTTGTGAAAGCTCCGGTAGGGAAGGCCCACGGCCCAACGAGGTGTACCTGATCTTCAGCACCTTCTCAATGACGCGAAAGACCTCGATAGTTACGATCAGGGCCTCAGTCTTTGAGGGCACTCCGATTGGTTGAGACCCGATGTTGTGCTCGTCAAGGTATTCATCGTCGATACATTTAGGGAGGGGCACAACGGGGGTATCACACTCGGCCATGATCCTTGGCCCAAAGAGGCTGCTGTTGAACAATCTAAAACTGCGTTAATGAGGCAGACCAGCAGCCGCTGGCGGAGAGCGGCACCCTGAGCAATACGCAATGGTGCCCACCTTTCGAATGTCAAGCATAGGTGCCAGACCCGTCTGCTCATTTCTCGTTTCAGTTGACTAGTCGAAGACGACTCACTGTCCAAATGGAGGCCCAATGCTTGGGCGACCCGAAAAGCTACTGCCAAAGTATTGCACAATCGGTTGGAATATCTGGTGAAGCTCAAATAGTGCACCATGAGCAGCAGGTACTGAACTATCTCCAATCTCGGGACATCCAAGGCATCTAGCGGCAGAAGTCTCCGAGCCCGCATGTAGAAGGTTTCAGCTGTTTGCAGCTTGAGCTTGGGCTCGATACTTGAGTTGTTGATGCATCCCAGGGCAAACACAACGTTCAGAGTTGCGTGAAGAGTTGCCTCTCCGGGCATGTGTTCGAGCTTTCCCGTCGGCAGTGGTTGCCAGAGACGCTCGTAGCTTCGTTTGAAGGTCGGCATGTGCAGTATGGGAAATAGAGGATAGACGAACTTCTCATAGCAATCGACGAGATTGTCTGCAATAGCTCTCTTAGGGACCACCATGGACGATGTGTCGGTCTCCACCGGCCAGGCATCATTCTTGCCCCAGAGTGATGACAGAAACAGCTGAGCCCCGGATGGGGAATCCGCGGGGCTCATCATCTCCTCGAGGAAGCCGTGCGTGGAATGCGCCGCGACTGGAAGGTCCGCCGCTTGAGCAAAGTCGCTGACAGTGGTAACGCAATGTCCTTGACCCGGTTTACGCTGCAGCTGGGCATAGGCCAGGTCACTAGTGGTTTCTGGTTATGTGAGCTGTGGCTTGGCCTCAAGGGTGCACTGTTCAGGCTGCAGCACGCTACATGGCGGAACGCCTACCTAGACGGTTCGCTGCCGTTGCGTGAGGGGGGCCCCGCACCGATGTTGCAAGCGCTTGCTCCTCGAGCATTCTCAATCGCATGTCCAATTCCGCCAAAGTGCTCCGGGACACTTGAACCGTCACGCCGCTATACTCGCACGCGACACCCTTGGCTGTACAGGGAGAGCAGACCGGTCGCTGGCCATCGCATCGTGTCTTCTTGATCCTGCAGACTTTACACGACTCGGCCACCTTGCGGCGTTTGGCCGGCGGGGAGGAAGCCTGAAATCCGGAAGACATTCCGAGGTCAGTGAGCGGCAGACGGTCGTTCGAGGGAGGCAGTCGAGGCGTGGCGGCGGCCAAATTGTTGTGAGCTAATCGTTGTATTGCTACGATATGCGGGATACATGTTGCAGAGTGCAGTCGAGGTCATCACTCCGGGGAGGGTTCCGAGGACGCTGTCGCAGTAAGTCAATGACGTGTGGTGCCGGCAGATCCGTCATGTGGGTCTTTCGGGATGCTCCGCGATACCGGAAGGCTCCCCGGCCAGACATGGGTTACAGGCTCACAGACGGACATTCCAGGTTGCTGCGTCGGGTTAAGTGCTGTTATATGTGGTAAATAGCATGCTGTGTAAATGGGGCATACGTAGTATATAAACTCCAGTCACGACCATGTTCCGAGTCATCGACTCGTCGTTGCTCAAGTTCGTACCACTACTCTTCGACGCAATCAACAAGCACATCCAACTTCTACATTCTAACGGCAGACTCACCGTCTATCTTCCCCGAGACCGCCGGATTTGACGCTTTTCGCCAATAGATTACAATGTCCCGCATCCCGAAGGTCGATGTTCATCACCACATCATTCCCCCCGAGCTCGAGGGTGAGTTAGTTGTTTTCGTTTCGTGAGTCGGAATGCGGTTGACGAAGACATATAGCCATCGATTTCGGCATCAAAGTCTTTAACCCTCCGCACTGGGACGAGCCCGACGATGCAGCCTTCAGCAAGTCGATGAACATCCGCACCAGTATCCTCTCTGTAAGCGTGCCGGGTGCTCTCTTCGTTCCCGACCCGGAGGAGAGCGCCAAGGTCGCGCGCTCCATGAACCAGTACGCAGCGGCGCTCCGAGACAAGGATCCATTGGCATACGGCTTCTTCGCCACGCTGCCTTCGCTGGAGCACACGGACGTAGTCCTGCGCGAAGTCCGCTACGCCTTCGATACTCTGCATGCGGACGGTGTCAACCTGTTCACAAGCTACATGACATCCGAAGGATATCTAGGCCATCCTGAGTATCTCCCCGTGTGGGAGGAGCTCAACGCCCGCAAAGCGGTTGTGTTTGTTCACCCCATCAATAATAAGGCCGCGGTCTCTTTTGACGAGAGGCTCCCGTTTCCGGCCTTCGACTGGCCGCACGAGACAGGACGCACGGCAATGGACCTCATTTTGAAGGGACGCCTGAAACAATTTCCCGACGTCAAGATCATCTTGTCTCACGCCGGCGGCACTTTGCCATCTCTGATAAGCCGGGCCGGGCTGATCGCGCAGCCCGAGTTCGGAGCGGTAATGAGCGCACAAGAGCTCATCAGTCAGGCAAAGCAGTTCTATTTTGATCTGGCGCTGTCAGGGAGCCCCGAGGTGTTCCCTCTCATCCTGTCCTTTGCCGAGAAGGATCATATCCTGTTCGGCAGTGACTATCCGGCTGCGACAAACCCCATAAGCGTCGCTCATGCCGATTTCATTGACAAGTACAAGCTGGATGACGAGAAGAGGAAGGAGCTGTATCATGGTGCTGCGGAGAAGCTGTTTCCTAGACTGAAAGGCGCTTTTGATGTCTGAGTTGGCTGCCTGCGGCATTCATGAGTATTAAGTAGGGAAAAGAGTAGTTGTAGTCCTGGAGTCCATCGGGTTACAGCCAAGGACGGGGGACTGACAGAGACTTCGTCTCCTACGCCGAAGAAAAGATATTTTGTCTTTGGGACTTGTTTTGAATATGAGATGTGAAATCGTGAGGCTGTATAGGGATGGAGTCTCACTATTTGGGTTTGCCCATATAGTCTATGACGAAAACGAACCTCTCCAAATCCTACTTCCGTCTTTAGACCTGAGCCACCTACCGCTTTGACCTGAGCTACGACTGAGCACCGGGAGCTACGACTAAGTACCAGGAGCTAGCCTGAGCAACTGACCGACTTATCGGAGAAGCCAGATTTGACGCCCGTCTAAAGTTGCGTCAGTTCTAATAATCGATGTAATCCTGATACAGGACCTCACTCCGCTGCAGATACGTAACGTTGAAAGTAGACTAGTCTTAGGGCATGTATGTTCGCCTTTTCTCGGATCAATAGCGTAATAGTGTAACTCATTTACAACTTACAAGCAAGTTCTAGCTCAATCGACTTACAATAGACTGAAAAGTAGGGATTAGAAGCAAATTCGGCTTCAGTCTGCCAATCAACGATCGAGCTCAGCCCAGGCTTGCCTAGGGACGTGCTTCCAGATGGGCGTATCTGATCAGCTTCTAGTTGTCACATCCGTTTAATAGGCCATCCAAAGAACCGTGAATGGGCTACAGTGATCAATTGTACTAGCTAGAGCTTGCCACGTCTTCAATTGGTAGGATACGAGGTGCCAATACATACCGTTCCCTGGCTAGAAAGTCGAATGGGAAGGCGGTGAAGCGTGGCAGATACGAGTTGCATTTCATAGCACTGTGTACCCACCTCATATAAGCCCTGGTTGCTGTATTTACTTATCACTACTTATCGATACCTATATCCCTGTGACTCATTTTCAAATTTCTCGGGCTATGTCAGCCATTTTTGGCTTATGGGTTGTATCCTAAGCGTATTCTTAAGTCACTATGGCTTTGGACTTTAAATTCATCCAAAGTGGAGGCGCCAATTACGGCCTGAAAGCCACTGCATCACACGAGCCAGCATACGAGCCACCACGCGACCCACCACACAGCCACCCCACCAGCCACTCCGCTACACTTTCGTACTTAAAGTCGAAACGCGACGCAGAGAACGTGCAAACAAGCGCACCCTTAGGTTACGGGACCCGAAAGCTCCATTGGGGGCCCGTCAGGACAAGCCCGTCAGGACAAACCCGTAAGGACAAACCCGTCAGGACTTGTTTGCATGGCCGCCTGTGCTTTTTATATTAATACGCATCACTGGTTACCTTACCATGCTGAAGCATTACTGTCAAGCGGATCTACTAGCATTTCCTCGCCGGATTTGCCCAAACAGCCATTTTTTCGTCAGTTACTTCTGAACTCTGCAAACCCTGGACAATGTGGTATCATCCATGGTGTCGGCTGCCAACCTTGGCTGAAGAAAATCAGGTGCAGCCGTCGAATGAGGCCGTCCATCCAGACCAAAACAACGACGACGACAATGGTATCGCCCATTGCTTGCATGCCGGCCTGGATTCTGACGATCCTTTGCTTAGCCTCGAAGATCAGTTGCTTCGAAATTCTCGCGTGGAAAGATTTCTCGCCGACCCCGACGCCCCGATAACGTTATCCGCCCAAATGTTTCAGACTCGCGACCAGAGGAAACAAGCCCAAGCAGAAATTGACGGCATAATGGCTGGCTTGAAATTCCTGGACAAAGTTGAGGAACATTCCCACTTATATCCTCAGGAGCTTGACGAACAGCTGCTTTGTGGTATACACTGGACCTCCGAACACGGGCATATCCCCTCGACGGAAAAACAGCACTCACTGAAGTCAAAGCCTCACCCATGTAGAAGTTATGATACCGCAGTAGACGTGGAATTGGATGAGATGCTTAATGATGCATCGGGACCCAACCCTCCCGCTGAAACGACTAGGGATGCCGACAGAGCCTGGAGAGGGTTGCGCTCCTTGAGGCGAGGTATGCAAGCAGAATTCCAGCGCTTCAGCGATATGACGCCCAAGTCAGAATCCCCGGCGATTCGCAATCTTCGCACCCAGTTTCCGAGTTCCAAGGCGTTGGCAGACCGCGGGACCCTCATCTACCGAGATGTCTTGGATGGCCTTCTACCAGACACCCTCGCCGAGATCTTTGCCTTTGCCAGTTTATCCCATGCTGTATCCCGGATTTTGGTGGACCGGGGGCGAATGGAGGAGGCTCAGGTACTCTCAGGAGTGCAACGATGGAGGGATTGCATTCATGATGTCGATGAAAGGGATGCCTTTGATAGCTTGGCGTCAGGAATGTGGCCTTTTAGCATCGGGTCTTCGACTCCGCGAGAACGGCCTTGGTCATTCGGCCCCCACGGCGGAGACCACCGTACGCCCTTTCCAAACGGCCAAGACGATACGTCAAGCTTTCTCCAGCAAGCAGCAGCCATTACTTCCACCGAAATGGGCCTTTTTTCCGGGAATCTGCCCGACGCAGGCCAATTCGGAATCCCGTCCGTTAATCTGGAACAGGATGTGCTGGATGTGACAAGTCTCACCGAACAGGAATTCAACTTTGCTCTGCTCCGTGGCCTCGACGGCAGTGACGACAGCCATCTAGCGCGAAAAGGCTACGATCCTAAAGAGATTGCCTGGTTTTGTGAACCTGGTCAACCAATTCCCGGATACAGCCCGTTACCTCACAGTCCTCTGATGGGAAGTTGCCCTCCGAAGCCAAATCCTCCCAGTTCAGGTTGCCCGATACCGCCACTTCCACCTTCAAGCTCCCTAACCCGCTGTCGACATCTCTGCGAGTTTCAGATCACCGACAAAATTTCCGACTGCGCTGCTACTAACCTGCGAAACACTGTCGTATTTCTTGCCGTTTCTGCTTTCGCTAAAGATACGAGCGAGTATTTCTACCTGCTTTCTGGTAGCGGTAAGACTGTAGCTCGCAGCAGAACCGGCTCGGCCTGCGCCAACGAGCGTTCCAAAACTGATAGGAGACTGCGGAGGGATTATTTCGAACCCCTCAAGAAAGCCGGGGTAGGCGACGCCTGCTTCTTAGCGCTGCTAGCTGTCGCCAAGAAGTTTGTCTTGCTCGGCTTGCTGGGGACTGAAGAGGAAGTTCAGGATTACTTGCTCACTGTATCCAAGGTAAGCTGATTCGGGAATCCATAGACACTGCGAAGAGTGGCTGATCAAGTACTCAGGAGTTCTTGACTCGTGGGAGCAAGCAGGTTGAGTTCATCCGTTGGATATTTGGACAGTCGACCGGCTCTCCCCAAACCAGCGGTGACACGCCTGTGCAGCAGCGCAAGCGCCGTAACCCTTCGAATGGTCAGACGACTGATGGTTCTCCAGCAAGCAAGAAACAGTGAGTTCAGGGGTCTGCAATGAGGTATCAGATGCTAATCACAATGATTAAGGCGCATCTTCCGTTGTGAGTACCCTGGATGTGAGAGGGCATATCAGTCGCCGTCCGGGCTCTCCAAGCACAAGAAGGAACACGCGGGGGAGACTCGGCTTATTATTCGCTGTGATAAATGCTCTTACAGCTCAAACCGGCGAGACATTTTGCGGCAGCATTTCCTTCGACAGCATGGGGCAGACCTACCGTTGTCTTTGCAAGAAAGGCGACGGGGTTATGTGTAGGAGACGGAGAACAAACATCTTGGGAGCGTTTCTTTTACCAATGCGGATTTTCCTCTAACGTTAAGTCTTCGTCGTGCGCCCCGGGATAATCTTTGACATATCTATTGTCCTAGCTATTAGGAACGTATTAAAGGTCTTCCATTTGAAAAGTTATAGCTCATAAATCCGCTCTATAGCTCGTTTTCCTTAAGCAAAGAGTAGTTTATATACCGGTTCACCATCGATACAAGATTTCGCTTTGTCCGAAGCCCTCTCCCTCGACTGATTAAAGTATTAATCGGCCGTCTTCTTCTTTCCCATCACGCTTTTCTAAGAAGTAATAATTAATTGATAAGATATAGTAGATAATATAATATATAATAAGAAAGCCTAGTAAAGATATAATTACGGAAGAGGTGTAGAACGACTACAGAACGTACAGTCACAAATAATATCGAAGAAAGCGACAGCCACGTTTAGTTTATAGAAGAGCCGGATATAGAGGTTTCTCTGCGACTCTTATAACGTAAGGCAAGTCGAGTAGACGTAACTCTACAGATAGCTCTATCAACTATAATGAATTCTGGTCTGAGAGCTACTAGCTAGATATAGATTTCTGTTAAGTGTACGTCGGTTAAAGTTGACATTTTGGCAGGTCTTGCGTTACCGGAACTGAGTTACCTGTACTCAGAAGAGCGAGCGGGTAAGCAGCCTGAGCCCGGCTTGAGGAAAGCGGCGACTTTGACTAACTGCGTCGGGACATCTATGAGGTTAGTTTTCGTGGAAAACTCCCACCATAGTCACAGACGAAAAGCAACCTCTCCAAATGCTATTTCCGTCTTTGGACCTGAGCCACCTGCCGCTTTGACCTGAGCTACGACTGAGCACCGGGCCTCTCGGTGATGCGGCATATCGCAAAATCGTCAAATTTGAGCAAGAATTGAGGGAGTTGTGGGTGGTTGAAGTGGTGGGTGGGAGAAAACGCGTCGCGGAGACGCGTGCCGGTTATGGGGTGATGCCCGTTGTGGGGTGGGGCCGTCTAGTCCGGCTGTGCAGCGGTGCTGTCATCCCTTTGAGCGCCGCTTCGGCTACTAGGCTTTTCCGTGCCCACTTTACCCCGCGATATTCCCTGCTAACAGTAGGTACGTATTCTTGGCATCCCCCATCAAACGCGAAATCGCGTCTCTTACTTGCAAGACATCCAATACCTACTTTTCTACTTATTCTAGGTATATAATGGAGTACCTGCGGTCAATCGATACGTACGCACATTTGCGCGAAGGTGCGTACGCGGAAACCGGAGATCTGGGTACTCTACGCCCTCGCGCCAAGCCAGAAACCTGCCACGGCACTGCTTTTGAACCACTGGATCTGGGCGACCCAGAAAGGCCCGAGGAAATCGCCAATTGACGGCTTGAACGGCGAGGGTACACTGGGCCGCAAGATAAGGCCTGCGTTAGGCGCAATATCTGGTATTAAGGGCATTGTTCGGAGGTCTCAAACGCGGCACCGCTGCGAGACCTGTGATGTGGCACTTTGTAATTCTGTTAGGTGTTGGTACTTGTGGCATGAGCCAAATCGCTAGTAATAGGAAGTACCTAATTTTTTAGATGTTCTGGTTGGTCATAATTTTTGACGCTAAGAAGTGTAGCCGAAGCGGCGCTCAAAGGGATAATGGTTGCATATCAGTATTCGCAACACTCCGTACCTTAAGGTATATAAAGGGTTCACTCAATACCAACCCAGTTACTGCACCTTCTGTAGCATTTGTGACTAAGCCGTGTGACAATGCGCACGATTATTTACGCGACTCTCCTCGCTCGTATTTCATCAAGGAGCACCTTCTCTGCCCTAGGCATCAGCTCCCAGCATTCATTTCTACACCCCTCGTCTGCTGCACTACAGTCAACCTCAATTCACATGGCCAGTTCGTATAGCTTTGACTTCCACGTCAAACCAGACACAGTCATCGCCAAGACGCTCGAAGCTTGCAAGCTCAAGCAATGGGGTTTTGTGATCTACCGCTGTACCTACGGCTCTCAAGCCAAATGGGCTAAATTCCTCGCCCTAGCCAAGCAAGAGGCCCGTAACACTCTCGAAAGGGAGGGCACGGGAGATGTCTCGGTCTACGACAGGATGACCTGGACTGTCATCGAGGATGCCGAGACACTCGACGGTGCCAGTATTCTAGAAGCGACTCGCAATTTTGGGGCGTGGGTGAAAGCCGACGGAAGGGCAGAGATGGAGGGCAGTACCCTCACGGACACATGTCACCCCGAACCTAGATACCTGTTCTTCATGTATGTGGACGAGGAGAGTCTAGAGAGCGTGGTGGACGATGAGAAAGCCGCGGACTGGACGGCCGGCTTTTTTTGCAAGATTGTGTTCGCGGATGCAGTCGAAGACAGAGAGGAGGGACGACTGGCAGGGAGGATACCGGACGACCAGGACCCATTGGACGAGCAGCTCGAGCTGTTGCACTGCGTGAAGAAGGTCAAGCTCGGCAGCCTTGTTCCATTGTACGCCAATCTTGCTCAGAACTCCTACGATTGGTACAATACTCACGTCGATGTCGACTACAACTCCGTGGGGATCGCCGATGTATAGCTACTCTTAAAGACGACGAGGGTTCTAGAGGCCACTGTGCGGATTCGAAGTTTGGGATATCGTTCAGATTTAGTCTTTAAGTAGTAGTCAGCGGCGCGGGATTTATTTGGAATATTAGTCGCTTTCCTTGCTAGTCATCATAAGTACTCGGAAGCACGTGCTTCACAAGTTAGCAGTCATAGGGAGTAGCTTTTCGTTGACTGAATCAACTCATATATACAGTCTAGAGGTAGGTATAGTTTATATACAACATCACACAGAAGCACAATTACCTACCGTAGGAGATCCTTATCCGCTCCTTATCCAAGAACTCCTAGATTTTTTCCACCGTCTCGTCCTCGGGCCTCTTCTTCTCTTACAAATGAGCCTATTTGTCCTTAATCCGTCAACGAATACCGATATCACTGCGCGGCGGCAGCCCGGTGTCGCTATAAACGCTGCTATCTGCGTCTATTTGACTAGCCGGACAAAGTCGCAGTACGTATCCTCTCGGGGCGGCTGTCCGTCGTACACTACGACCAACTCGACCAGCTCCCCTAGTCGCCGTACGCCGCGGCCCGTCTGCTGTATGAAGTCGACTATCCCGTACGGCTACCCCATATGTATAACCGCCACGACGCCTTCGATATCGATCCCCGTACCTAAGCCGGTCGTCGCCGTAATCCACCGGTACCCTTGACCGCTAGCCTACGCTTCTTTGACCTCGCGGTTACGCTACTCTAGCATACCGCTGTGATAGAAGCCGCACCCGAGCTCCTCGGCTAAGCTCTCGCTCACCGCTATCGAACAGTAGTATATGACGCCCTTCTGCCTGCCTACCATCCGCCCGCCTATCTGGCATACGATCTCGACCGTCCGCCCCATCACCGCTCCCTTGCCCGGCTTGATCTATTCCACGCGGTACCGACAGTTAAGCTTTGCTGTCCGGTCGCGCACTATAGCGGCCGACGATGCCAACATAAGCTTGCGGAACCAGTCTTCCAGCACTACCGGCAGCGTAGCGGTCAGCATCACCAGCAGGCACCCGAACCGGTGTAAGCTCTTCAGCTCCTCCAGCTTCGGCCAGTATCCGACGTCCGTCATCGCCGTGTAGCACTCGTCTACGAAAATGCGCCGGAGCAGCCCCGCGCACATCAGCCCGTCTGCTTAAGCCGTAAACTTCGCTGTCGCCACCAAGTCGGCGCTAGCCACGACTAACCTCGCCGCCCGCTGCAGCCCGTTACGACCCGCGCTGACCGATAGCCGGTAGCAGATACAGTTAACCCCCATACTTGAGGCCCGCTCGACCAAGTCCTCCATCTGCGACACAAACGGCACCACGACGATGTTCGTACCCGTATCGGCCATAACCGCGGGGACCATAAATAGTATACTCTTGCCTACGCCCGTCGGGAGCACGCTGATCATCGACTCGTTCCGGCCCAGCTACATAATAGCTCTCATGCTTTCGGCCTGCTTCTCCGACTTCCACGCCGCCTCTGGTCCCAGTACTGCCCGAAGTCCGGCTGCCAGTTCCGCTTCGCCGACCTTGCCCGCGTCGATGTCCCCTGCCCTAGCCCGCTTCTCCGTCTCGGCGATTGAGCTGAATTGCAAAGGCTGATAATGAAGATAAGTGTATGAACGCGTCTCTTTCTGAAGAGAAATGGTAAGAAAAGAGACTTTGCAGGTGTGAGAAGTCTGGGAAAGGATCGAGAAGAGTTGAGGGAGAAGGAAGATTGAACTTCATTAGCGGGCCCCTCGTCTGATCAAGCAGCACCTCCGTTTTTCCATGTCGAAAAGTGCCGGACTTGAGGAGGATCCTCGATGAAGTGATTCAGGAAGAGGAGAGGCCGAATTGGGAGAGTCCCTTGGCGTGAATCAGACTCAGGACGGTTGCCTGACGAGAGGAGGCTCAGTCAGAATGAGGGCCTACTACGGCATTTGGCTTATGACGTGAAGAAACCGCTCGAGAGGAGAAGAGTCCCGCAACTCTCCGCTTGGTACGGGACCGCTTCAAGTGAATGGTCTGGTTCCGGAAGGCACACTGGCTCCTGCCTGGACCGGAGCCGAGATTGACCACTTTACGGGACCCATAAAGATCCGGTGAGAAGGCTTCGCACGGAAGACTACAATGGCGGACAACTTCCAAACGGCAGTTGAGAGTCTGATCAGGCAGGACCAAGGCTTTCCCACCGAACTAGGAAAGGCTGCCTTGCCCGCTTCCACACCTTTTCTGCTACTTCACAACCACAAACCTACCGTCCTGCCCCGACCAGCTCAGTCTTTCCCTTACCCTCTACACGATCTCCCTTACCTTTCAAGTATTTCATACCCTGATCACTTCAAGATGGTCGACTCCAGCGACCACCGATCTGGACATAAGTACTTCATGGCTTCAGGAATGCAGCTTTCACTGAGGGACCAGCAGAGACTCTTTGGCGTTAGGCCTCTTCACCACAGCATGCCAGACTACGTAGACTATTCTGTTCGACCTTACAGCGCTACTGACAGCGGCATCCTCGGAAACATTTCCTACAATCACGTCGAAGAGGTGTTTCAGAATGCCGCTGTTCTACACATGCGGAGACTCGAGCAGTTAAGCCCTACGTTTTCTAACCCTGGTAGGACTGATCAGACGCATGCCCTTGATCAATTTGTTCGAAACCTGCGCGGAGGACGAGCGCCTACTCCATCACCTCGGTTGCAGTCCAATCAAGGAATGACTGTCGCCAGGACCCGGTCCAATGGTGCTTATACCCGACCACGCCTGCAGTCAACCGCATCCAAAACCAAAGTCGAAGGTTGGAACGTCATCTCAATCCAGTCTACGGGTGGCTTTGCTGATGCATCTGCGGCGGCTGCCTGGTGTCCTTTCCCTACCGCAATTGCCTCGTCACCCGACCTGGCCACGGCAGTAATGCTCAACGCCCAGTGCAATACCCCCCTTACCGAGGCGAGAGCACTCTTTGAGATGCTGATTCGACGTAAGTCCTGCCATGCAGTCCGAAACCACGTCTGCACAATAATCTAACCTCTCGCAGCTGCATGCCGGACTCTGCAGAAAGTAGTCTTCGTCCCAAAGAATATGGTCCAGGCGGTCCGCATCATCCACAACGACTTCGACGAATTCAGCGCTTTGAGCCTCCACGAGGTCGTCCGCGCCACACTGCCTTGTGGTATGGAGTATGCTATCGATCCGACGGGCCTACAGATGGGCTGGAAGCATAGCATCGTGCCGTGGGAGGTCTACACCAAGGAGCGAATCCACCGCGTGGAAAGCACCGAGGTCGTCGCTCACCAGCCTCCCGGCCACACGGTCATTTCCGCCCTTCTCCAGCAAAGCGAGCCAATTCCGGCACCCCAGTCCTCCCATGCCGCACTGATGCAGACTGTGGCCCACGCGGTCGACAAGCTGCTCAGCCAGCGCGGACCCGAAGCCAGCATCGAGTTTCTGCTGCGGCTCAAGAACCCAACTTTCGCACCGCCCGTGCAAGTCTTATTGCCGCCTTCACGCGCGGTATCGACCGTTTCGTACAGGACCGTAAGGACGGTGCGAGACATACGGCTGCAGTTCCACCACAACTGCCGTTGAACGGCGCTTCGATTCGCCAGCTATACCGGTCTATCGACATGCTCTGGTATACTGACCGAGACTTTGCTGCTGCGGGAGGAGATATGATGCGGCTTCATGAAAGCTTCCGGTGCCGGTGGCATAAAGTGCTGGCCCTGGGACCGCTGCCTGGCATTGATGGACCAGCTTGACAGTATGCATCGCACTCTACATTCGGCTGCCATGGGTAAAGGTGACGATAAAGGGCCTTCGATTGGACTTTGACTATGCAGTACTTGAGTGATATGGACCTTTTAAAGCCGCCTTGGAATGTGGGGGTATCCACGGCTATGGTAGACGGAGGAATAACAGGAGCAAGGTAGTTATGGCAGGACGAATCGGTCTCATATGCACCTTGATCACCTTTATGCACCCTAGGGATTCCGCTGTGACAATTAGTGTCTTTTGGTCCCCATATCTACCGGTTCCCGTGTTTCATCTTGCAACTAGTCTCCTCGATACTTATTATGAGAAAGTATGATGAGTCCTTGAACTACTGTCATAAGGGTGTGACACGAGCAGACGATGTCCCGGACCTCCAGCTCTTTCTGCAAAGCACATCCTCCCCCCCCCCCCCCCCTCGGTCTTGAAGCTACAAATGCTCACGGTTAACCTTCACGTAGTCGCAATTTGGCATCCACTGTTTCACTCTCTGATTGAGACGACCCACCGGTAAGGATTACTGCGTTGACGCCACCGCTGAAGGTGTTATGGAAAGTGGCTCGGACGTGGGACCGTAAGGTATGCTGGCATGCACGCGAATACACACCTATGTCTAAGTTTTCAAGGGCCACCCTTAAGTCTTCCACGACAACATTACCGAGAATTCATGTCTGTCTGACTATTTGACAAAAGAGATGTCCCGTGCTGAATTTTTATCGTCCTGGTCTACTGACTTGGTTGCTTCTTGAGTTTGAAGTTGTGCTCTACCGTCAAGGTGGCATTGGGGTCATTTTCTCTGGGTTCGAACTTGACCAATAAAGACTCCTTAACCGCGAAGACAGAGTCGTCGGTCAGATAAGGTCCCGACTCGTCAAAGATTTGAGTAGTAATGGGCATATACTCTGGGTGGGTAGCCTACTCAAAGGATTAGGCAAGAACACGCCATGTGTACTCGGACGAATGCATGACTTACAATCAAATGAATATGCGCCGGTCTCATCGGGTGTCTGTCCAGCAACTGCAGCACTTTGCCTGCTGGGCCATCATACGGAATTGGATACGGGGTTGGTTTCAAACAGTACCAGCTGTAACGCCCGGCCTCATCTGTCGTGAATCTTCCTCTCAAGTTGCAATCCTCCTGCTCCGGGTCCTGCTGTTCGTAGAGCCCGTTGGTGCTGTCCTCCCACACGTCGATTACCACCCCTGGGATGCCCTTGCCGGTCACGGAGTCAACACAACGCCCATGCATATAGGTTACTTCTCCGTCGGCGGGCATAGTCTTGATGATAGAAGCACCATTGGGGTAGTGTGGTGCGTCTTTGCGGAAGAAGGGGCCGAGGATGGCAGTCGCTGTGTGGGCGTCCTTGGCGTTGGCGGCGGCGGAGAAGGTGATTTCATCGACGAGTCTAGGGCCCGCCGTTAACCTCTATTCAGATCTTCTGGAGGCAGGAAGAGGTGGACTTACGACTCTAGACCCAGCACATCGCACAAAAGCTGCCCCTCGTTCCGCTTATCGTTACTCATCTGTCCCGCCCAGTTGACGAGCTCTACGCCGGCCATCCATTCGTCAACAGTGAGGTTGACTTCCCGGGCGAAGTCATGGAGGTGCCGCAGAAGAGGTCCGATGATTTCTTTTGTGCGCGGTGAGGCCTTGGGACCGGTGGCGGCGATGACGCGCTCGGTGAATGTTGGATCATACGAGTGTTGCTGTTGGCTACCCATTGTAGTTGTAGTTTATCGTTGTGCCCGTCGTTCGAGGTGTGCATGTGGTTCAGGCTTTGAGTTTGTTCTGAAGGTTGTGATGGTATGTTGAGGAATGGTGAAATTTTAATGTTTCTAGCGGTGATGGAACAAATATGATATATTTCTCGTTTAGATCTTTTTAAATTCTCATTTTGTGAGGTTACTGCTATTGACGGGTTACGGATGAGAAGAACAGTCAACCGGCCGATATCCATCCGTCCAAGCCATCCATCGAACTAAGTCATCCACTAGTCGAGCTCCGGCCTCCGGTCATCCCATCCTGTCGATTCTTGTCGTTGCATTGAGCAAGGGTAGCGTTTGACATGTGGTCTTGGGCGAAGCCCACAATGCACTGGCAGTCAGTTCGGAAGTATGGGGAGACCTTAGCTTAGCGTATCTGCTCTTGACCCTTCGGCTTCGCTGTGGGAACCGGGACGGAAGCCATAGCGTGGCTGTCAAGGGAAAGCCGCCAATGGATTGGTAAACATCATCATCTCCATGGTCAGCATCCTAGCCAGCTACGCGGACCGGTAGCGTTAAGAATGGGGCACTAGGACGCGGGGATGACAGAAACATGGGGCGGAATGGGGTATTTGCTGCCGGTATAGCTTCCCAGAGCTTTTGGTAGGGTGTTCTAAAATCCGGGGTGTTCTGACAGAGCATTGAACAACGGTGTCCTCCGGTAGGGAGATGCTGCAGCCTACTCCACATTACCTACCCTACAAGAATGCCGAGATTGGGCCTGGCAAGTTTTCCTGTTAGTCTTGTAAACTTGGACCCGAAGGATGCCTGGCTCCGGAAGGCAGCTATCAGGCGAACAACCCGCATGCCAGGATCGCTGAATGGGGCACCGAGACACCACGGCCGCATCTTTCCCACACAGATCTTATTTATGCTTGAACCCTTTTCGGGGCTCCTCATATGCTTATCAGTCGATTTATCAGTCGATAATATGAGATTGGCATTCCCTGATGCACATCCGGTCAGGACTGCTGTCCCTCCCGTTACCCTTCCTAGACGGTGAGCGCAAGAGACCACCGCGGGGATGACCCCTGGATTGGCGTGGAGATGGGGCAGATGGGGTCTAGTTGAGGTAAAACTAGACCAGATTCAGCAATAATCCATCCATTGCAGTGGATGCTGTCTCCGCCTTGCTGAGGGGCGAGTCCCACCGGCCGGCTTCAGACTTCGGGAAATATTATCAATCAAGAGTCATTCGGGACATTGTACGATTTCGCAGTCGCAGTCTTGGAGTATATAGATTAACTATCATACTCTCTCGTCTAGAGGGCAAGGATTCAAGTTGGAGACTTAAATGCCTTCGATTGTCCATGTGGCATCAGAACATGCGAGCTGCTGATCAACAGAGCGCATTGCCGTCCCAAAGACCCGGGCTCTGATTCTCATACACTAGACGGTTTTCGGCAACTGGTGTCGGGAGGCAGGTTCGACATCCAAGATCAGGACACCAGGTAGGAGGTGAACCGCACCAACGAGAACCCCGTTAGCGACCACGTCATCCCCCCACAGCCAGGACAGCGTATATCGAGGAACTTCTCTCTGCCATTACCATCACCAATCCTACTCGGCCAGGTCAACAAGTACAGAAGTTGGAAGCTGAAGGAAAGCAAAGTGTATCATCGATAAGGATGTAATGGTTTATTTGTGTAATAATTTAACGGCCGGCGCTGTACCTCAGGTCACCAAAATGTGACATGGCTGGGAATAGACCCGACGATCTGGTAGAAAATATCGCCAAAAGAACGCCGCAACTACATCTACAAAATCTACACGGTAGGGCTTCAGTCGTCTTAGTAGTGGTACTGTACCTTTACCTGGTTATCCACGATACACAATAACGTTGATAGGTAGGGTAGTTAGCATGTTGCGGCTCCGACTAGCTACCCCGCACGAGCAACACCCGCATCCTCGGTCATCGTTAGTAATCTTCATAGACTTCCCACAGCTATCGCTAGCTCGTGCTTCTAGGTTACACAACTGCACCTCTTTAGTAGCTTTGTTTTGGTTCATGATAGTTGGCTTTAATTGAAGACTGGAGTTCTCTATACTGGGGGTAGCACGCCGACATGACAGGTCAACCACTACCCATCCCACGGCCCCCCAGCTCAGAGAATGAGATTCCGCGACGGCGCACAAAGAAGGCGTGCTTGACCTGTCAGCGGAAGAAACTCAAGGTATGCATGCTATTCAAGGCTCTGGCTATATGTCCAAGACACAGAAAGAATCGCCGCGTACCTTAGTCTAATCAACGGGACAGTGCAACGGCCTACAACCCTGCACGACCTGTATTTCTCGCAATAACACTTGCACTTACGCCTCTCTCCCTCCGGAGATGTCCCGCTCTCGGGTAAGGCACTACCGCGAGACCTCAACCCATTCTTCCAATCAGCTGGTGGATATGCAACGAACTGAGATGAGTGCCTTTACATCGCATACGAATGAGCGCATGGCAGAGAGCTGCGACCTTTCCCCAACGAGAACCATGAACTTTACGCAGAGACGGGGAACGGGAGCAAGCGACACGAATGTGAGCTCCCTACGCAGCGCCGTTGCTGGTCTTGCACCGGTGCCGGTGGAGCGGTCACAGACATATCAAGCCGATGCAGGAGAGCAGTTTGAACACGGCGCAATTGAAGAATTTGCAAAGTTGCCAGAAAACAATGCGGTGGGAGACCGCGATGCTTATCTGGCCGGCACTGGGACAGGTAACGAACCACGTGGCGAGAAAACCCAGACAGAGGACGTCGATGGAAACGGGAACCCAAAAACGATTGGCAGGGGGCAGTCCGGGGCGGACGAGGGTGAGCGGCTGAACGAGCAGAGTAGGCTGCTCAACGATGGAAAGGGAAGATTGTGTAAGTGGACGTCCAGCTCTCCCCGAAAAGATTCGCAAGCCCGAGAACGCTGGCCTGGGGTACTGATTTTTGTAGTATATCTCGGCGATTCAGCATCATTGTCGTTCCTTGACACCGTTCGGCGCCTAGTCGAAAATACTTTAGGTCCATCCGACTTTACCAAAGATCCCCGTCGGCATAAGCTAGTAGAAGGCTCGATATCAGTCAGGAGGAAACCCACACCAGTTCTCCCGGATCGTGAAGCAGCGGAGTTTCTGATTGACTCGTTCTTCTCGAACGTAAGCCCTACCGCATCACGGATACGGAGCTTCGACGAAACTGCCGCTAACCATCACAGACCGTTGGCATCCTCTACATTCTCGACCGCGAAGCTTGCGCACGTGAAGTTGCGCAGATATACGAGAACCCTCTCGGGGTAGAGCCTTCTCGGCTCAGCATCTTCAACCTGATCTTTGCAGTAGGACTACAGATGACACGCAGTAGCGCCGGCCATAGCTTTCGCGGATCGCAGATCTTGAAGCGTCTTGATGCAAGTCCCGACGACCGTGCAGAGATGTTTTACCTCAATGCGACATATCAGAATGATCCAGTCCATGGCTTTGAAGACGGCGATGTCACGAGCATACAGGCGCTGCTGCTGATCACCGTATTTATGTTAACCGTGGCCAAGAGAAACGCGGCGTGGGCCTTTTTCGGGATGGCGGTCCGGAGTGCGTATGCGCTGGGGCTGCATAGAAAGGAGACAGACCTGGGGTTTGCACCATCAGAGCAGCGCATTAGGAGGAACATATGGAAGTCGCTTTATGTGATGGATTGCTTCATCTCTGCCATGCTTGGGCGGCCCAACGGCATCAACTCGCGCGACGCGCCGCAATCGTCTCTGGCAAGTGATGAAGACGAGACGGAGAAGGAGGAGGGTATCGAAGCGGACGCCTTGACGGCATCAGTGGGGGCTTCGCGGCTCATTGGTGATATACTGTCATGCATCTATGCCGAGAGGAAAATCAGCGTCAAACTTGCACAACATCTGTCGTCAAAATTTCGAGCTTGGAAAACATCTCTCCCTCCCAGCCTCCACTGGCACAACATCAGCAGTCCGGACGAGGATCCGCGGGCAACCCTCGCACAGTTGCACGTCAACCTGTCTTATTTCCACGGCATCATCCTGCTGACCCGGCCGTTTCTGCTGCAGAGGATAATCAGCCTGACACGCGGAACTAGGGGCGATCGAGGAGTATCGGGTCAGTCGAAGCTAGATGGCAAGGATGAGACGAGTAGCACGAGCGCAGAGCCGTTCCCACCGACGTGTGTGCGGAGCGCCGTGTATACCATCGACGCTGTGCAGAGCGCATTGCTGAAGCGGGCGCTTCCAAGGAGGGATCCGTTTGTGATGTGCGTGTCCTGGGTCCAGTCACCCTGCAACTTATGAAGTACTGACTGATCGTGTCCTCAGATACTGGCTCTTCAGCGCCGCCCTCATCGTCTTCTCTAACGCCTTCGCCACTGTTTGCACCGATGTCGACACTGCTCGCGCGATGCAGACAGCGCTCAGTCTGCATCAGTATCTCGGCGAGGCGGATCCGTTGGCAAGGCGGTATAATCAAATCCTTGTCGCATTTCACGCTGCGATATCGAGAAAGGACACGGTCGCTGCTAATGGCCCCCAGACGGCAAGTAGAGAGAGCAGCGAGAATATATTCAATGCCTTCTTCGGGGGCTTTGGTAGTGCAGCAGTCGGTACGATGGTAGCACAGCAGCCGCTCCATGCCAGCTTGGCTTCGTTAGATCACCGACGGAACACGGAGCCCATATCGTACACCAGGTTGGATACTGCCAACATAACATCCGCCAGTCAAGCCGCCGCAGAATGGCAGTCCTTGTTCCAACCCTCGTCGATGCAGGGCAGTTCAACGGCAGGGGCACTGGTAACGGGCAGGGAGGGTGCCACTGCAATGACGAACGCAGTGACGGGAATTAGTCCACCGGATTACTGTCTAGATTTCGATGCGTTCTTCAACAGTGTGGAAGTGGGCGGGAGCGAGAGTGCGAGCCAAAGCCAGGATATGTACGCCCAGGATATGTGGATGCCTCTTTATGGGACGATGGATATTGGCTAGACGCATCCAAGAGCTGTGTATGATAAGATATCTTACCCACTTGGTAAAGTGGTTCTTCGGGCTATGTACCATACAAGTCATGCTAATTCCCGGGTGTCGAACTGTTGATACGTAAATGCCGGCGACATGTATCGGAGACCAGGCCGGTGCGGGCCATTGCCGAACCATTGCGGAACCATAGCCGAACGGGGGCTGCAGCTCCCGGGTCTAGGTCTAGGCACGCTAAAACGAGGTGGCATACAGGATGGATTTTCGGTTTCCGTCACATTTTCATCGCCCGACATCATCATCATAATCATCGTCATCACCATTCTCGAGAACAACTTCTCAGTCTCCACGCGCAATCCAACACTCTTAGTACAATAACTCGTGTCATTCCCACGATCTTATCTTTCTCCAATATGGCGACAACACATACACCGCAGCACGAGAGTATTGCCGACTGGTTCAAGGCTTTCTATGCCGTCTCTGATGATGGGACATCGCATGAGGCGTACGCTTCGTTCTTTGCCGAGGACGCAAAGGTCATTATTGGAGACAAAGTAGCAGTTGGGCGTCATGGTATGATTTCTTATAGGCCACGCATCTTCTAGGTATATCACATCTAATCTCGAGCCAGAAATAATAAAGCTGCGCACCGAGATGTGGGCATCAGTCTCCAGCCGGCACCACACGTTCGAGTACTTCACCAACCCCAAATTGCCAAATACGATTCTCCTACAAGGGATCGTGAAATACGGCTTCAAGGATGGGAAGCAGGGAGATACAGAGTGGATCGCCAAAGCAGTGTTCAACGGCGAAGGGGCAGGGAGGAGGCTGGGATTTTATCAGGTCTTTCTCAATGTCGGGATGAAATAACGACCAAGTATGTGGTTAAAAGCCTAAAAAGCGAAACTAAACGGTATGGCAGTGTTCAGGAGGGATGGATGAGTGTGTTATAGCCCTTTTATCTTCGCAGATGTTTACCAAGTCATAGGCCGCCTACGAACTCTCCTACAAGCTTTGCAACGTCACCATAGGCCTCTAGATTATGCCAGTGCCCCACCCCATGCAGCACCTTCTGCTCCTTGTTTGCACTTCCGTACTGTTCGAGAATATGCGTGCTCCCCTCCACCGGCGCCGACTTATCCTCGTCGCCCGCAATGATCAGCAGCGGGGCCGTAATCGACTTGTAATCCGGCACTCTTGCTTCGGCAATGGCACGGCAGAGAGATATATAAGCTTCCGGTTTACTCGCAAGAAGCAGCGTGCGAATAAAGGCGTGTACAAGAGGACTGGCCCTCCTGCCTGTTGCAGGCACGGGAATCGATAGGGCGAGTGGTTCCATGCCGCCTGTTGCAAGAGTTCCTCGTCAGCAAAAGCGCAAACAGAGTAAGCTGCCTGAATGAACAGGCTATACTAAGTATTGAAGCAAGCTGACCTCGTGAGACGACCTCGATCCTACTCTCAAACACCTTCGTGGTTCCCAGATTAGGATTCACTGGGCCTATAAGCACGAGGCCTTTGATCCTACCACTGCGATCCTTCAATGCCATTTCGGATGCAATCATGCCCCCCATGCTGTGGCCAAGGACTACCACATTTCCCGGGACTTGTTCTCCGAGGCTTTGCAGTACTGCAAGTGCATCGTCTGCTATGCTCGCAGTAGTGTTTCCCGTGCCGTTGTAGGGTGACAGGCCCGATCCGTGGGTATCTACCGCGACGACTGTGTGGCCAAGCGAGATGAGATACGGTGTTATGGGTGCGTAGAAGGAGTTTGTGCTGCCGAGACCGTGGATGCAGAAGAGAGTGAAGGAGGATTTCGGCGCGGAACTCGTACTGTCTGGAGTGACTAGAGTGTAGAAGAGCTCCTTGTTGTTTACTTGTGCATAAGGCATTTTGAGAAGTTTAAAGACAGTCAATCACTAAAGGGATTACTGCATTGGAACAGGACAATGAAAGTTTCGAGATGTTTCCCTGCCTGAGCATCTATGCGTGGTGGGGAGCAGCTACACAGAGTCATGGATCAGAGTTGAGCTCCGATAAGCTGATAAGAGCTGCAAGCCTATTAGAAGGGCGGCAACAAAGTTCCATACGTGCTACCATCTTGGCGACGTCGTCTTGGTGCACCTGGTCACGCCTTTGGTCTGGCTCTACCCTCCTGACCCCCGACCTTACCTCTACTGTACCTTAGTATGCATGTCGGTACCTATCCATTAACGGGGTTACTAGGTCGACGGGGCAGTGGGTATTTCTCTAAATGCCAATTCCACCAATCGGAGGAAGATATCCTCACCACATCCACTTCGGCTCGGATACTAACTCAGGAAGTCATGGTGAAGATGATATCGGGAAGGATCCCCATCTCAACTTTTTTCTGCCGTACTTAACATACCGATGGTCCGAGCCGAATCCTTTAAACCCGTCATCGAAGGCGAGACCGATTACGGAATAGCTTGGGGATGTAATCAAGGTGCTGTGTTGGCTTCCGCAGCTGGACGAGGAATGGACCTCGATCCAGCTGCGGGACCGAAGCCGACCTGGTTGGATCCATCAGTGACTGCTCCGATGATTGCGTCAAAATAGGCGTTGGGTATTGCGTTTTCACTCCACACTCGGCAATTACACGCTAAGAAGCATTCACTGCTCACTCTGAGTCTCACTAGTGATTTCTTCAATATTTTGTCTGTTCGATCCGATTTAAGCACTACAATTTATTCAAGTCTTCTTGAATACTTTCTTTTTATATTATACATCCTACCACGGACGCGTATCTCTAGCGTTAGGTTTCAGGCTGTCGCTATTATACACAGTTGTCGAGATGTCAGCGAAATTGTTGGATGTCCAGGAAAGGATGCGCACCGGTGGTGGCCTCACGAGAGGAGGTCGAACTGGTGCAGAACAGACCCAGACATACAGTCCAAAGGTTGAAGCGCGGCGAATTCTGGACATCTTATTACAGCTCAAGAAGGAATTACAGTTGCCTGACGACGCTGAGGACAGGGTTAAGAACCTGGAGTTCACGACCGAGAACAACCAAGTGTACTTTCCGATTCCTGTTAAGGAAACTGAAACGACTGCCGCCCTGAAAGCTATCGAAGCTTTGGTGGCGAGCTATATTGCGGACTTGCGATTTGGAAAGCGGCAGAGGCATATCGAGATTAACCTAGAGCAAACAACCTGCTTTCTGTTCCAGACTTATCTCTCGACTATTGATGGGCTTGGTAAGTATAGCCCGGGTGTCAAGAGCAAGCTCAAAGGTAAGGTTAAAGACTCTTTGGCGAAACATAGTGCCTACTTCAATGCCAAGTTGCTGACTACTTCTCCCAGATACCGACCTTCTACAAGCACAATCTGATCCATACCGACGAATGTCGGCGAATCTCTATGCTACGAAAACTCCAGGCACTTATTTTCATATACATGGAAGCCTGGAGGGTAACACCACTCTTGGCATGATTGGACTTCCGCCATTTCGACCAGATCTTAAAACGATCGACGAGATAACCGAAACAATTGAATCCCATGTCAAACAGTACACGGTCGAGGAGCTGGAGCGGATGAATAAGGAGCATCGCCAAGCTGGTGTTACTGCGATGAAGTACGAAGACTTCATTGCAACCCCACATGGACACATCAACAACTCTTTGCCTCCATGGGCCATCACCACCCTCGAGACGCAGACACCACCCTCGCCATTTTCCACTCTCCCAGACGGTGAGAGACCACGAATTCTCAAAGGGATAAAGGTCCTGGAGTTGTGTCGCATCATTGCCGGTCCGTGTATCGGTCGTATTCTTGCCGAGTACGGTGCTGATGTCCTAAAGGTGACGTCTCCGAATTTGCCTGATGTGCCTTGGTTTCAGGTCGACGTGAATATGGGAAAGCATACGACAGAAATCGACTTGAAGACGCCGGAGGGACGAGAGGTGTTCGAGAATCTGCTGGACCAGGCTGATGTTGTTCTTGACGGCTATAGGCCTGGCGCTATTGATAAGCTTGGTTACGGCCCCCAGGCTCTCGTCCAGCGCGGTGTCAAGCGTGGCAAGGGCTATGTATATGTCAACGAGAACTGCTTTGGATACGAGGGAGAGTGGGCGTATCGTGCTGGCTGGCAACAGATTGCGGACTGTGTAAGCTCTTCCTTTTCTTCTGTTCCCATTCCATTCCCGAACGATCATAGTAACGGGGTATCAGGTGACCGGTATTGCCTGGGCACAAGGAGAATTCATGGGACGAGACGAACCAATCATCCCACCCTTCCCAATTTCGGATTACGGCACTGGCGTAATGGGCGGAATTGCTGCCCTAACGGCACTGGCCCGTCGCGCTACAGAGGGCGGCTCGTATCATGCAAAGGTATCGCTGATACAATACGACCTCCTACTGTTCAGGGTTGGGAAATATGACGAAGCGACCAAACAAGCATTGTTGGCGAAGCAGGACGAAGAATTCTTCAAACTAAGGTACAACCACTCGGTAGATCACATCTCGGGCACGGTGTTGAAGAGGATGAAGAAGCTTTACCCCGAAATGTTCGAGGAAGAGGGCCGCTATAGAGAGACATGGCATAGCACTGGTTACAACGCTACTGTCAGCGTTGTCAAGGGAGTGGCGAAAATTGAGGGAGTGTGTAACTCGTTCACGAGGGCATGCAGGCCGAATGGAACAGATCAGCCGGCGTGGAACTTTGACGATGAAGAGGGCGACAAGCGCTTGGCTTAGTTGCGGTCGTTGGTCATGAGCGAACGAGATCTGCGCTTATAGTGAGCAGCATAGATATACATGCCAATAGACTTCCAGTGTAGGCAGCGCTTATTGACCACAATATGGATGGACATTTTGGCCTCAGCATACTCCTCCAGCACTCTGTGAAATCCCGTACCTGGAATTATACCCTGAAGCTATCATTGCGAGGGGTAGGAAGAACCTGGACGGTACCGTAAGTGTCGATCCAAGTATATTGGAGGGCCAGTCTTCGACATGATTAGTAGCACGGAAGAACACTATCCTCGATAGGATCGAATCTCATTCTTGTACATTATGTATCCCTTTCCTAAGATATCACATACACCTAAGGTACCAGTCCATACGTAAGTTTACTGATTTTGATTCATGTGGCAATCTTCTTGTCTATGAGGCTTGTTGCACAAACTCACCATACTACGACCTTGCAGTACGACTTTGCGGAACGACCTTGATTTCTACTATACAATGTCGTTCAGCGGTTCAGATCGTCAATATTCTAGTGATTGTCCATCTCAATCAAATCTTCGAGACGACCCATTTCACGCCTTCAATAATATTGCCGACCGCAAGCTCACCCTTCTTCAGATTTGGCACAATCCAGAACAAGTGTGGGAAGCCCTCGTAGTAGTCCAGTTTCGTGCTGACCCCCGCTTCTTTTGCTATCTTTTCGAAGGCGAGCACATCGTCGCGCACCGGATCTTTGCCGCATGCTACAAGGTACGTTGGTGGGAGAGACGAGAGGTTCGGGCTTAGAAGGACAGAATACTCTGGGTTTTCTCGAGGGGGATCATATGCCGCTAGACAGCTGGTCAGAGACTGATTCATTCGCTCGGAATGACAAGCAATGCAAAGGGAAAGAATAGCTTTAAGCACAACACAGACACGGGTCTTACCGAGATATACATCCATTGCCGCCTGGTCGATGATAGCTGAATCGGTATTCTCCTCAGGCTTGAAGTACTTTGCCAGATGCGATGGCACGGCCGACAGAGCACATGTCGGAGGACCCAGTGCAACTACGCCGTGGACTTTGCAGTCCTGCACCTGGCTCAGAGTCAATGCAACGCTGATGGCCAAGGATGCGCCGGCCGACTGCCCTATCACGAAGCCCTTTGACGGTGAGCCGCCGTACTTGGAAATGTTCTCGCAAGCCTAGTAACTCGCACATGAATAAACAGACCCCGTCTATCAGTAGCTGATTCTCCAGACTCTATATCTTACATATTTGTATGCCGTCTTTGCGTCGTCGTGGGCTGCGGGGTACTTGTGCTCCGGCGCCAGGCGGTACTCGACGGACACAATGATGCACGGCGTGTACATTGCGATAGCCCGACAAAAGTCTATTTGGGAAGAAGAACATCAAAGGTTAGAAAGAGGGCTTGATTGCTGAGTGGAAAGCGTGTTTAATTATGATTGCGGACCGCGAATACAAGACAGGAGTAAGGACCAAGGTTACTCACAGTCATCGGCCTCAATGCCACCCATAACAAACCCACCACAATGGAAGCTATTCACCGATCAGGCCATTAGCATACCGACATATTGCCCTTCACCTCTCTTGCAATTGTTCTACCATGGTAAGACATACTACACGCCGAACGGCAAGTCCCCCTTTCCTTCCTTAGGACTGTACACGCGTAGGCGGAGGACATCATAGGCCATCACGTCTTCGACGTCGAGTCCATCTGGCAAGGGAGGAAACAGGGGCGCTAGGGCGGCACCGAGGGCGTTGAACTGTTCTCGCTGCTCCTCCACCGTGCCGCGAAGGACAGTGCGTCCACCGAGCTTGGCCTCTGTCTGATACAGAAAATTACAATTAGCGTCAGTCCTTCTATATGCTTGAGTATGTGCGAAATGTATTGGCCATATATTTCACCATTCGGTACTTACTTCAAGCCATTCGTCTGCGTATGGTGTTACAGCTGCTTGCGACATGATAAAAGTATTAGACTTGGTGAGGAAGTTACAATACTAGGCACCTACTCGATCTTAAAGATACTGGGGAAATGACTATGACTGACTGAAAATTCAGATCAAGGGAGCCGAACAGAGAGGTTGGAACTGGTCACTATATGCAGACTTGATCCTCTCTGTGTCCTGATAGGAGGCTAAAGACTAGTCATTGATCTTCTAGCTGTGGCACTTGTCACCTGGTTCAGTTTGCATATGCTGCTGCAGATGCGCTATGCGCTGTTGCGGGGGAATGCTGGCGGAGACTGACGCTACATAACTTAACTTAAGCGTATGCCGGAAGGGTGCGGGAGGACTGTACTGTAGTATTCTGCTCAGTTGCGATAGTTGTGTAAGTGGACCGCAGAGCATCCCGACGATGGTCGATATTCTGTGTTCAGATATTTGTACAGGTACAGGCAATACCCCAGGTTGATGCGTCGCAGGGGTGTGTGTCTCTGTTGGGAGTCTCCGATTGGTGGGTGCTCAGCTCGGCTTCTGTGATTATTGGTGGATTTGCAAGGTGCTATCCATGACTCGGGACCAGAGTACTGTACACATTACCCTAACAGAACTCAAGATACAGTGTTAACGGCCATAAATCCAATGCATCGAGATGCCAAGCAAGGATCTCTTGAAAACAGAGCTATATCCCAGTGCTTTCAAACACAAATCACGCGTGTCGCGAAAAGATGCTAGTACATAGTGAATTCAACAAGTTAGTGCCTCGAGACATGGTTGTGGAGTGGAGGGGGGCCAGACGAGTTCTTCCTCCCCGCGATTGTGTGTTGGTAGGCAGGATGCACTTGTACAGAGCTGCAGCATCTGAAATTCTAGGAGCTTACGCATGATCTGTATTTGCGAGCAGTTTTGCGTCTGTATTAACGTATGACTTGATTAGTTCTTCGAGGTTTGCACCGTAAAGAGCAAGCTCCGTGAATCTCATGTCGTTACAACTAGTGATTTCCTCGATAATGTCGTACCAGTTAAGGGAGAGGGTATTAACGACGGAAGGATGTCACTATGTAAGCAGTCAACTGGAGGATCGTAGTACTTGGTACTTATATCATTGATCGTTGTTAAAATCGCGAACATCCAGATAATTTTCTGTCCTGTGCAACGACAGCTATTTGTAGACGTAGAAAGCCAAATCCTCGTTCCTTTCCTCACGCCTCGTCAGACCGTTACCCATGAATCGGAAGCTGTTCTTAGAGTTGTACTCGATATCGAAATCTTCACCGCGAATATTCTCCAGAATCTCCTTGTAGTGGAGGATAGACCCTGCGTACATGGCCGTCACCTTGCCGTCTGTCTTGCCGTTCTTATACCAACTACGGCACCCGCTTGTCCAGACGGTACGCTTCAGAAACTCCTGAGTGTATTCGTTGTAGTCACGAACGGCCCTGTCTTTGACAGTCACAGCGCTAAAAGAGACAACAGTCAGCTCCAATCCTCACAGCAGTCATACTCGTTGTGGGCAGCGAAGGGCGAGAATGACACCAACCTGATGTCTTCCGTGGCGATCTTCTTTGCCCATCTCAAGATGTACTGCGCAGTCCACTCCATGACGGCGAGGAGCGAGCCATGACCGACTGGGCAGTTTGGGCCGTTGAAGACGTAGTAGTTCGGCATGCCTGGGGCGCAGGTACCGAAATATGCCTCCGGATTGTCGGCCCACTCCTGGTCCAAACGCCGACCACTCGCGCCGATCAAGTCGAAACTCGGCTTGAAGGAAACGTCGAACCCAGTTGCGGCGACAATAATGTCAAACTCCTCGACGCCCTTCGCAGTCTCAATTCCCTTCTCGGTGATACGAATGATCGGCTCGAACTCGCAGCGTGTGTTGGGCTCCTGGATCGCCTCGAGGTAGCCGTCGCCGGGCGTCAGGCGTCGGCATCCAACTTTCCACTCCGGAACCAGCCTTTCGATTAGGTCCTTCCTGCCATTGAGGCGAGCAAGCATCATCTTCGAGAATGTCTCGTGCACCGCTTGCTGCTGCGGTGAGTCGTTTAATAACGCGTAGAAAAACTGGTTAAAGCTATCCCAATCCGTCAGCGTCCGCGACTTCACTCTTGCAATCGTGGACACAACTCACCCGTGTTCGATACTCTTTCGCATTTTGAGGAGCTCCTCGGGTTTCTCTCGCAACACCCTCTTCTCCTCTTCCGTGTACGTAAAGTTCTTACCATCCTTTGTGTACTGTGCCGCATAGTTCGAGCTGATCCATGTAGGGCTTCGTATGTAATTGACCAACTTGTCAGCAGTCTTTTGCATCTGAGGCACGATCTGGATTGCGGACGACCCGTTGCCGATAACGGCGACTCGTTTCCCGTCCCAATTGCAACTCTCGTCCCTAGAGATTCTGTCAATTGGACATAATTGCATCAGAAGATTTCGGATATGGCGGTGCGTACCATTTCGCGCTGTGCAGCAACTGCCCCTTGAACGAATGAAGTCCTTGGATATCTGGCCACCTCCATTTACTGTGATCAAGGTTAGCGAGCCACCCAAAACCTGATAACAAGACTTAGAGTCAGCCATACTTCAGGATGCCTGAGCCGTTGACAAGTATGTCGGCCTCGTCTTCGATAATGCTCCCCTTGCAGTCCACCTTGAGCTTCCACTTCTTCGTCCGCTCATCCCAAATGGCGCTCTTGACTCCGGCATTGAACTGGACATCCCGGTCAAGGTTGTACTTGATCGTTGTCCTCTTGATGTACTTCCAAATCTCTGGACCTTTGGCATAGAAGGTGGTCCAGTCTGGGTTTGGCTCGAAGGAAAAGGTATAGATATCTCCACCCGTTAGATGAGTAGGGGATGCACAGTGAGGTAATGGGCAACTCACGAGCAGGAACATCACTGGAACAAATATTAGCACTGCACTCGAATAATCGACGGCATTTAAGACACTGGCAGGGAACTCACCAAGCGACACCAGGGTATCTATTCTCCAACCACGTTCCACCAACGTCGTGATTTTTTTCGTAAATCTTCAAGTCAATGAAGTCTTCCAGTCCCATATCGCGGAGATGGTACGCAAGCATCAGGCCAGCATAGCCGGCACCAATGCACACCATGCGCAACTTTCTGGGCGTGTAGACAGGCTTCTCGAGGATTGGAACCCAGTTCGGCGCGTGGACTGCTACATCACTCTTAGGTGGCACATCGTCGGCTACCTCGATGTGCTCCAGACTAAGGCCCTTTGCGGCAATATGGAGGTTTGCCTGGGTGTCAAAGCTGGTTTGGGAGTGCTGTGAGGCAGCTACTGGGCCGTTGATAGGAGAACCCATTGCGGAGAATCACGGTGATCAAGTTGTATTGTGATTGTGAATCAGTCGATTTAGAAAGATGCGAATGGGAGCTTCAATGTTTCATATAGGCATCCCAGTCAAAGTTAAGATACGGACTTCTTCACAGTCACACGACCTGTTCCCTAGCTATTGGCCGTCTTCCCCTCGAGCCCGACTGCTGTTCGAGACTGGTAGTTTCAGGGCGATCTGTTCTATCCGTAAATCCGGAATGCCAAAGAGCCTATCTTGTCTAAGGTACCAAGTGAGCGCATGTGATCGTGTGCTCGAGAGTTATGGCTGCCTTCCGACATCAGGCCATTCGATTTCTGCATCACAGTTCGACCAGTTTAACTCAACACCGTAGATGTCGAATGGCGAAGAGAACCGGTCTGAGACTCGGAGTAAGAGCACATTTCTCGGACGCATTGTCCCGATGGGCGTCTTGTGCTCGATACGTCCCTGTTGCTCTGGCATGTGTCTGCAACTTTCTTGTTGATACAGCCAAGCCCTTCCGGTGGTGTCCCGGATCGGATCGAAAGAGGTAGTTCGTAACTTATCAGCTAAGTCTGAAGATACCCGCTGCCAGGGAAGAGGGATCCCTTTGTGCGGGGTGTGGAGTGCGGGGTATGGGGATCTGGGTATGGATGCGGGCTGCGGAGGGGTGGACATGCTTCGGGATGAAAATACGGTACCTGGCATCCGGATCGGCCACGCGCTATGCAATATCGGGATGTTCGTAGTGCTCAGATATCCGGGGTCCGGCCTGATGACATCCGTGTCGATTATGTCCAAAACTAGCGCTTCTCAGACGGGGCACACTAGCGATATTCGGACCTTCGCACGGGGCAGCAAGGGATTCGCGCCGGGTAGACTCACAGCGGAGAGCTTGGCTTAGGGAAAAGTGCCCCTACTCGGCGGTGTTGCCGTTGCACCTTAAGATCGTCTGCTGCCCTCGTTCTGCCTAAGTAATACCAGAGCATTCAGACAACAAGCCTCCAGCACAGTCAAACGCGATCTCCTACGAGTCCTAACCAAAGATCGCAATGTCTCATACGCTGAATGTCATCAACGGCGATGTCGTCAATGGCGCTGCCGTCAATGGTAGTGCCGTCAATGTTAGTGCCGTCAATGGTGCTGGCCCGTCTTCCTCGAAAGTCGATGTTCTGATTGTAGGTGCCGGTCCTGCGGGGTGAGTAACAGTGGAATGGGAAACTTTCCGAGACACCCGGTGTACAGTGTAGTACTGAATCGTCTTTCTTTAGCATGATGGCCGCAACGTGGTTTGCACGGTGCGGGATCAAAGCCCGCATTGTCGACAAGCGCGGCACAAAGATCTTCAACGGTCAGGCGGACGGTCTACAGTGTAGGACACTGGAGATTCTCGACTCCTTCGGGTTTGCTGACCGGGCGTGGAAGGAGGGAAACCACATGATCGAGATATGTCTGTGGAACCCTGACGAGAAGGGCGTCATCCGTCGCTCAGACCGCATCCCGGATACGATCCCGGGCATCTCCAGGTTCCAGCAGCTCGTCCTGCACCAGGGTCGCATTGAGCGCTTCTTTCTTGACTCGCTGAAGGAGCATAGTGACATCCGTGTTGAGCGTGGCGTCATGCCAAAGTCGTTAGAGCTAGACGAGTCAGGCGTTGAGGACTATGATGCATACCCCGTCAAGGTTGTACTTCAACATCTAACAGAGGATGAGATCAACCCGGTACAGAGCAAGGCAACTGCGGGGAAGGCGGCATCTGACGGCCTCTTCCGTAGCAACTTGGCCCAAGATGACACGGAGGATCTTCTGAATAAGGCCGCGAACAACAAGGCCGGCACACAGGAGACCATAGAGGCAAAATACGTGGTCGGATGCGATGGTGCACACTCATGGACGAGGAAGCAGTTGGGCTACAGGCTTGAGGGTGAACAAACAGATTACATTTGGGGTGTGCTGGACATTATTCCTATCACCGATTTCCGTAAGTATACCGGGAAGGGATCCTGACGGATATCCTACTAATCTTGTTGCAGCCGACATCCGCATGCGATGCGCGATCCACTCGGCCAACTCAGGATCGGTCATGGTCATCCCTCGAGAGAACAAGCTCGTCCGCCTCTACATCCAGATGACACAAGTAGAGAAGGGAGGAGTTCCAGTGAGTCGCTGTCTACGACGTGAATCATCACTATCTGGCCGTCGCTAACCGTACAACAAAAGGTCGACCGAAGCAACATTACGCCCGACATGATTCTGAAGTGTGCGCAGCGCACCCTAGCGCCTTATAAACTCGACTACGAATACTGCGACTGGTGGACGGCGTACCAGATTGGACAGCGAGTGGGCTCTAACTTTTCCAAGAACGAGCGCATTTTCCTGGCCGGCGATGCCGTGCACACGCACTCGCCCAAAGCCGGCCAGGGCATGAACGTTAGCATGCAGGACACGTACAATCTCTGCTGGAAAATTGCTTCTGTGCTGAAAGGCACCTCGGACAGATCTATTCTCAAGACGTACCAGTCTGAGCGGCGCCGCATCGCGCAGGATCTCATCGCCTTCGACCACAAGTTCTCCCGCCTCTTCTCCGGCCGTCCGGCCAAGGACATGATGGACGAGGCCGGTATCAGCATGGCTGAGTTCAAGATGGCTTTCGAAAAGGGCAACTTGTTTGCCAGCGGGACTGCCGTCGATTACGGGTCCAGTGTCATCGTCGCCAAAGAGGGCAGCAGTGAGGAGCAGGGTGACGGAACGGACGTTGGACACAAGACGATCGCCTTGCGGGTGGTTGGCAAGCAACAACTTTCAACGGAGATCAAGCTTGGCATGCGTATGCCCAGCTTCAAGGTGTTGAACCAAGCGGATGCCCGGCCCTGGCACTTCCAGGAAATCCTCCGCAGCACGGGGCAGTGGCGCCTCGTTGTCTTTGCGGGCGACATCTCCCAACCGGCGCAGATGGAGCGGGTGCAGAAGCTAGGCGCAAGGTTGGCCGCATCAGATTCATTCCTGTCCCGCTTCACGCCCGCCGGCCAGAGGATTGATTCTGTCATCGAGGTGTTGACGATCCACAGCGCACCACGCGTCGCGGTAGAGCTCAGCGACTTCCCGGAGATCTTTCATCCCTTCCACGATCGTGACGGGTGGGATTATTGGAAGATCTACGTGGACGACCTATCCTACCACGAAGGCCACGGAAAAGCCTATGAAAACTACGGTGTTGACAAGACGAGGGGCTGTGCCGTAATCTTGAGGCCTGACCAATACGTCTCGTGGATTGGCGAGCTGGAGGACGTGGAGGCAATGGATAAGTTCTTCAGCGGTTTCATGCGGCCACGTACTTGATCGAACTTTCTACTCCACTTCGTCTTTAGGCTGTAATAAAGTTTCAATACTTCATGTATTCTCTCTGCGCTTAGTTACTAGCAAAACACTAGCGAGCGAGTCGTTTGGTTGGCCGAAGAGTGGCAATCTTGCGCCGCAAGCAACTTGATGGTGTGAGTCCGGGGTGGCGGATGAGCTTCGTATAGTGCTTCTAGGTCCTCAGAATGTCTAGCAAGCAAATATTTGACACATACAGTCGTGAGCTGATGTTACTGGTAGTTGTAATGAACTCTATCTTCTACTTATCATCACGCAATCAGATCATTCACCGTACTTCATATCATTGATCTTAGCTCAGAGAGGCAGAATCCGTGATTGCTGTGATTCTATTTCATGGCCGTTGAAGGCACGAGCTTGTAGATGGAGCAGTGCGTTTACATGGTCGTCCCTCAGGAAAGTACGGATGGAGGGCAAGGTCGTAAGGAACACAAGACTCTCTTGGTATAGGTTTTTAACCAATGAGAGAGTTCCTTCCGTACAGAAAAAGAAAAAGCGAACTCTAGAGTATTGTCTCTGATATTTCGTAACAGTATGGGTAAAAGTTACTCCCTTGAGACGCGAGACTCGGAGTGCATAAGTATCGATTAGTAGCTCAATAACGCCGCCACAGTCCTGAATAAAGTTCAGTGAATTATCAAGGTGAAGATGATCACCACAGAACAGTACAAGTGTCGGCATTTACGGTCTAGTAGTGTTGGGATGCCGACAGTTTGCCGTCAAATCGGGTTTAGTATATGCGTGCATCCCCCTAATCCGAATCAGCTTTTGCGGGAGAAGATCAGAAACTATGTCTTAACTCCGTGTCTGACGATGGCCTAGAAAAAGCGAATCATAGACATACGAATCAAGAGGCGAGTTTGACTCGGAGGCTTGGGCTCCTCGTGGGATTATTATAGGATATTGGGATTACTGAACAGTCAAGCCCACGAGTAATGACCAGCAATTCTTCGTCTCAACTGGCACCTATCACCGTTATCGCCGCGACGTCCGAGTTTGGGCTAATGGCGGATAAAAATAATGGTCTGACTGTTCCGCAAAGGTTGGATTTGCTGAGTGATATCCATCTTCGCCGCCCCGCTCCAACCACGCGGATGCGACCTCGTGCCTTCTGTCCCTGTCGAATTTCGTTGCTCTTGACATCATGTTGCGACCACCCACGGCAATTATCATGCCAGATGGCCAATATGCTGGCGACGGGAGCAGCTCTACGTGCCGGCCATGCCGCAAACTGGTTAGTCCCTTGATGGAGGTAATATGTGATCACTGATCAGCGTGCGGCCACGACCCTCGAGGTAAAGGAATAAATGGTGGCTTCAGGACTTCCACTTGTGCTTCGATTCCTCCTCCGCCCCAAATCTAGCTGCAAGGTCTCCGACGCCAAGACACACCACCGTACATTCGAACTCCCCTCCCAGAATCTTAGCCTCTGCTGCGACAGAACACAAAACAGCTCCAAACTACCCGCCAATGGCTCTACCAACTCGTCACCTTGGTCGCGATGGGCCACAAGTCACAGCCCTCGGCTTCGGCCTCATGGGACTGAGCTCATTCTATGGACACATAGACCCGGATGAGGAACGACTCAAGTTCCTAGACTACGTCTACTCGCGGGGCGAGCTGTTCTGGGACACCTCGGACGCGTATGGTGACAGCGAAGACCTCGTCGGCAAATGGTTCCGCAAGCATCCGGAGCGGCGCGCTGATGTCTTCATTGCCACTAAGTTCGGCAACCTCGGTGAGGGCAAAGCAAATAATGATCCAGAATTTATTCGTCAGTCCTGCGCCAAGAGCCTTTCCCGCCTCGGGACTGATCATCTTGATTTGTATTACGTGCACCGTGTTGATCCTAAGGTGCCGATCGAGAAGACGATTCGGACTTTGGTGCAGCTAAAACGGTAGGCCTTAAATCTCGAAATCCTGAGTACGTCGTGCTGAACTCTTTGTGGTAGTGAGGGCAAAATCCGTCACTTCGGCTTGTCTGAAGTCTCCGCCGACACGCTCCGCCGCGCACACGCCGTCCATCCCATCGCGGCGGTGGAGATGGAGTACAGTCCGTTTGCGCTGGAGATCGAGAGCCCGCAAACAAACCTTCTGCAGACATGCAAAGAGCTGGGAGTCGCCATTGTCGCCTACAGCCCGCTGGGGAGAGGGATGCTGACTGGCGCGATCAAATCGCGGGCAGACCTTGAAGATGGCGACTGGCGCCTCACCGTACCGCGGTTCTCCGAAGAAAATTTCCCCAAAAACATGGCCCTGGTGCGACAACTGGGGGAGATCGCGGCGCGGAAGGGCTGCACGCCTAGCCAGCTTGTGTTGGCGTGGCTGATGGCGCAGTGGGAGATGGTCATCCCTATCCCTGGGACGAAGAGGCAGAAGTACTTTGACGAGAATATCGGCGCCCTCGACGTACATCTTAGCGAGTCTGAGGAAAAGGAGGTTAGAGCAGCGGTGCAGAGTGCTGAAGTTAGTGGCGAGAGGTATCCGACTCAGTGGTTCATCAGCTTGTTTGCAGACACAGCTCCTCTAGAAGAGTAGTCGAACAGATTTTCTAGCCCGAAGAATGCGAAGCGTTCAAACTCTGCCAGTACTTCACTTAGGACGCATTTACGTTTCACGTCTTCTTGTTGCGAAGCTGAATCATTCGCAATTCTTTTATTTTCCGGACAACGTTTGAAGTAAAAGGAAGCAATCTTGAGATGTGTGTCATAAGAAAAAAACATGCTCTTCGAGGAGTTGGTGGACGAGGGCTGGATCACGGGGAGCTCAACGTTTGCAGGTGTAAACTCGAATAGTAGTTATGCGACAGGGCTAACTCCAGACGTTCCCACCAGATTTACATCTCAAAGGCGCCATTAGGTTTGCGAATTGGGATTTGCCATAGGACTCTTATGGACCGGATATGTCTTCGCCCCAGACAGCAGGTGACAAGGGCCATATCAGAGTTCCCGGGTGAATGAGGAAGTTCGGATGGAACCACATTATTAGTTCAAAGACAGTCTTTAACCATGAACAGCAAGGAATGAATAAAATATGAATGGGAAGATTGTTTCACAACCATTACATGGTCGTGCCATGTCTAACGTTGAGATGTGCTTCGAGAGGATCTTGTCAACGAAGACACCACCTGTATTTTGTTCTGCGCAATCATTCGCGGAAGTACCACTATATACTGGTCAGCTGACTGAAACGCTTATGATGTATTAACAGAACAACATGATAAAGACGAGGTGTATACATGCAACTCGGTTCCAACTATGTCGAGGCTGCCAAAATAGAACTGACCATCAGGTTCAGGGCTGCTACAGATGATCTTCTGAGGTTGATCCGTAATCAAAACTCGAGAATATAATAACAGAATCTAGTCCCTCAAGCTCAAGTTTTCAAGTGATACTACTTAGGTAGTATGGTAGTCTTTGTCGACGGCGGTACGAAGCTGGACAGCGAATGAGATGATTACCCCCGCTAGGAACATAATCATAAAGTTTGGAGCTCAATTGTTAAGGCAAGCCAGTGTCATGATTTCAGGACAGAAACTTGTTATTTCAGACGCTATGGTTGCTCAATCGTATAGGGAATGACTGCATTATACTGCGCAAGCAGCTTTCAAGTGTATGTACATGTTGTCGCAAAAGCAATTGCTCATGCGATGCACGAGCTAACTTACTATATACTGGTTGCGACACATGTACATACATATTAGCCTTACTATATACCGCTTGTGATCATGAGAACAGCGCTTCCTCCAAAAAGACCCCATGAACTCGGTGCAATCTCAACTCGTTGGTGCAAATAGAGTAAAGTGGGAGGGACTTGGTCAAGTTCTGCCCTCCCTCTTTTCCTTCTGCTATGTCTTCTCTCTGTAGGGGAATACGATACTGGCTGGTGTCGACGAGGTCACGACAGATGTAACCTATTCCTTCCTTCCTAAAGTCTCGGGGATCAATACTGCTGTACGTCTCACGGTTCTTGGCCTCGAGGCCAACCAGTGCCGGACCGTGGGTACCATCGACGCGGACAAAAATGTGGCCGCCAGCAACAGCGGTCTTGATGGTCGGCGGAACGTCGATTAGGAAGCTACCGTCGGTCTTGCGGTCGAATACACTCCTGAAAGGACCGCACTTGCCGAGTGTCATGCGTGGTTCGAAGCGCATAAGGATTGCCAACAGCACCTGAGGATCAATTTTCGTGACAGCCTCCACCTCCGAGACAGAGCGACAAACGACGCGGCCGCGTAGAAAGTCGCGCCACGGCCAGTTCTCAACGCGCATCGATTTGAAATAGATCATGAGGAAACCCGCAGCCGTCCATACCAACATAGTGAGATTAGACGGATCCACGCCATTGATGTCGTGATTCTTTGACCTCGAAGCGTCGATGGCAGTCAAGGCCTGAGTTGATGCGCTCCTCATCAAGATCCAGATCGGCAATACGAAATCTTTCATCGTGGATATGGTCTTCAATTTGCCCGCCAGTCCATGGGGCCGAAGCTAGGGCGAAGGTTCTGCTCCGGCGCAGCGGCTTGCGGTTCAAATTCTCTAACTCGAACCCCCAAGAGCCTGATGGAAGATTATTACCGGAATTCTGGGGGGAGGAGTCCATGTTATGTGTGAAAATCGGTCGCAAGAAAATCGCGTCATTCAACCAAATCCAGGATCTGTTATAGCGAAGAGCTGAGCGAGGCGAGCTTTAATTCCTGAGATGTCCTGGGTCGAGAGGAGAACAAGATCGGAGAGGAGAACAAGATCGAGCAAAATTGCAAGGAATGCTTTTGAGACAGCGTGGAAGCGCAAAATAATCATCACCTCGTAGGATAGAGCTTGGAGGGCAGAGCCTGGCGACCAGAGCTTTAGGGGGGGCAGAGCCTGCTTCAAAACGCCAATCTCTGAACATGTCTATGTTGTGTAACTCCAGGCTTGCCAATCGCGTCCCCATGCAGATACAATGATTGCCCATCAGCTTTCAGCTTCATGCATTCAGCTTCATGCACTCTTATCAAATGGCTGAATATCACACCGCATATCCAATCAACGTTGGACTTGCTGGGTGGTTGAGGGGTTGTCGTTATCATAAACCGATCTCGACACCACGTGTGTGTAAATACTAGTATGCATAGAATTTGCGAGCCTTGTCTACAGTCAGTGATTCCACATTTGCGCGATTTTCATTACAAAATATTCATGAGCACGATTTCCCACGCGTCCCAATATACTCAGCGGTCAAACTTGACCTGACATAAATGCATTTTCGGATCTGGAGCTGAGCTGTCGCCGCTTCAAAGCTGAGCCCCGCTGAGCCGCCGCTGAGCTATGACTAAGTAGTCCTGAGTAGGGCTGCGCTCGTAGGCTGTCTACATTTAGTCCACACTATGTTACTGAGTGGCCTAAAACTTGTACATTGGCCTTCTTCTGTACCCCCGGCTAATCTTTCCTTTGTTGAATGTTTAATGTGAATTTACGAGATGATTTAAAGGATTCAGCTTCGAATGCTGATGGATTTAGGTCAACTCATTGGCGAAGCCTTCGGAGATGCCGCCGACGAGCCGACGTATGGTTTGGTCTATGACCAGGCCCGCTGTAATAGCCGGTAGACCCTGGCGACAACCTCATCATGGGATTGCTTTCGGTGCCTAGCATGGACCAAAGTTCTCGCGCTGACGTGGCAGCCAGAATACCCGCAGCCACCTCCCAACTCAAAGGCGTCTCGCCCTTCAGTGGGCATGGTCGGGTATCTCGGAGCAGTATTACCGCGTGTGGATTGCACAGGTCAGATCTTGTTCTGGTCAAAAGAGAGAACATGGGACCTACCTCAGCCGCCATTTGGCACGCGGGAAATATGAACTCGTCTTACCTTCACTTCCGACACGTCGCCATATCGAAAGCTACTAATCCTCAACACTGCGTAGAAGTGCGAGTTCTTCGCTGAGGTCCGTTTGTGTAACGTTCGGTTCAGGTTCCACGGGTCTTCAAAGCGTTTTCCTTCGCTGTAGGGGTAGCGATCGACTAGGTCGAGTTGCGGGAGCCGAGCCGCTTATGCTGGCGCTTCTCCTTTCGCGAGAGGGGCCGATCCGGGTCGGAGGGCGGGAGAGTAGGGATTAGGGTGGGAGGCGGGACGGGGCCGAGAATCGAGCAGATGTCTGGCTTGTCGGCGTCTCCGTCTCCACGGGCTGGATAGATACGGACACTCCGAATAAACACTCGGCCAAAGAGATGCGGGTAGGTGACCAACATACGGCCGGGGCCCTTGCCATGCGAGGTGGCAAACAAGGCGAAAAAGCGGTCGTTGCCCGCGGGTATCTCGATGGTATCCTTCCCCTCTCCGACGATCCGGTCGATGACAGCTAACGTCTGCGGGTTCGAGATAAACACCCTCCAAATCGACTCCAAGGGCTGGATGTCCGCCGTCGTCTTCCACGTCTTTGTTACCCTAGAGTAACATACGGCCATCAAGTCGGAACACCAGAGCTGCTCCTCCGTCTTGTATCGCAGGTCTCTGTCCGCGTAGTTGACCATGCACAAGATCGTCCGCCCGTCTCGATGAACATAGTTCTGGTACGGAGACTGTCGACGTTTGGCGACTTCGGGGGGCTCGTCTACGGGTCCGCGGCTATGGACCTCGATGAACATATACTCGTCGGTCGGCTGGTTGAACTCTTTGAGGGCTTCGAGGGTTCGCGTCTTTGCACAGAGGGACTCGGGTCCAGTCCAGGTGGTAAAGTAGGGGGGCTTGGGGATCTTCGGGTCGGTGGGGTCAACGGGCGGCAAGACTAGGGGTGCGGGAGGCTTTGGTCGCTCGAAACCCCTTACGAGCCGGCCGTACAGCGCGCGACCGTCGGCAGCGAGTTTGCTATAGTCGGTCATAGTGCCGACTTTCAAGAAATGGAATCGTACACAATCGAACAAAAACGTACAAAAACGTACGACACGAAAGTTGGCAAGTTACAGAACACAACCTGGAATCACACGCGTTGAAGGTCGCATGCATCAAAATCGGTTTTCTCCAACATGGAAACGCATCACCAGAGATAACTCAGATCATTGCACTTGCATTGTCCTGTGTGCATACCGCGTCGTGGGTTGCTACCGGGCGCCTTCTTCCTGCCATGTCACATCCTCTGGATCGTCCCTGACTGCTCTAGCAGCTGCCTGTCGCCGACTCAGTCATGTGGGCAGCGCCGTATCCTTGAGCAGCCTGCGGTGTCTGCGAACCACATGTCGACACAAAGCACCTATCATCGTTCATCACCGCGCACCTATCCGACCTTGCAGCGCAGACACCCTCCGAAGCAGTAATATCAACTGAGGGTGATGATGATGACGCAACGATATGTACATAGACCACTGTCATCTCTGTCACGGCCTCGAGTTTTTGCAAAACCTAACGCAACAACGTCATCTTTGAGCTCCTAAAGACGTTGCTAGACTTTGTCCTCATAGGACTAAGCTCGATCCTTGGCACAGTCAGATCGGCACATATTCCATATGGTAAACATGGTCCTGTAGACTTCAAGGAACGGAACCGGCAGACGATCTAAGCGATCTATAACCTAACGACATTCCCAAGCAACGTGCCAATCCTTACCAATGAGACGAGGTCCCGGCGGGTCTTTTCAACCCCATGGCTACGGGTTGTATCACTCCAATGGGGACTCCATCGGCTTTCGGAATTCGACAGAGTATTTCTTTGCTCTAATTCTTATTCCCAGCGAGCAGAACAACTTTACTGCCTTCTTTAAGGCCAATATCGCAACGTTTACCTCGGAGAGCCCCGAGATTGCTACCTCTGTGGTAAACATAAACGCCTTGAACCTAGACCCGTTAACCGCCCTAGCGACAACTTCTTGCCTCGAACCAGGTAGGTCCATGAAACACAAAACTCTTCTTTCGAAACCCCCACTGAAAGGATGCAGATTGCCATGTGGCGCTTTGGCGACGACGGTGCTGCCTCCAATGTGAAGCATGGATTCCAAATCTCCCATTGTACTCCAGCTCATGGATAGGTTCACCTCTCGGGGATAGTACCAGCTCTCTCCAAGAAAATTAAGAGACTCTTCAGGTTCTCTGCCCCGCAACCCAGGAAGAATGTGTCGGTTCCAACCAGCAATATGCGACGGTTGACGAGTGTGTTGATGTCCTCTCCAATAAGACGTTTGGCAACTTCGACGAAGCCTGACGAAGCTTGCGGGGAAAATGCTCTCTACTGTTCGCTTCGAATCATTTTAGCCAGGATTCGACTTATTGTGAGTGCCCTTCTACCGTCCCATCAGTCAAGATTAACGTTCGAGCTTAGGTACACTGCCCTCGTGTCAGCCGAATTAGTGGTAGTGAAGCTTAGGGATTCAAATAAATGTTCCTCGTATCCTCTTTTCCACCATATTCATTGCATAGGAGTCGTAGTCCTTCGATTCGCCGCACCAACCCCACTCGGCAGCCTTCTCGTCGCTCACGAGCCTAGAACTAGGATAACGGACGGGCTCCTAGTCGCCAAACTCATATTTCCAAGACCGCAAGTAACCCGCAGATAGTGCGGGAGCAGAGGTAGACGCAGCGCGTTCCCGGTCTTCGAGGGCAATGACAAAGTCTATTGCCGCCCGCAATGTCGTAGTTATGACATCTAGGTTGTCCGTAGCCTCCGTCTCGGCCTATTGATAGATAGTATCGAAGGTGATAGGCGCGCTTAGTCCATCCTTAATACCCGTACGTACGAGCGAGACGCGCATATCGCCGACCGTCTTAGAGTCCTCGAAATGATAATTTTTGGAGTCGATGATGATAAGGAGGGCCCGAAACAGCGGCCGGATCTAGTAGTCCTAGTTGTCTTTGAGAAGATAGAGTCCAGTACCCGTAGGATCGATCGTACCTGGCTCGGTAACGTCGTATATCCGGCGACAAGCTTCGACCTGCTCTAAAAGACGCTCGTTGAAAGACAGAAGAGATCCTATAATCGGTTCCGCGCCTACGTTCTCTAGATGGAGTACGATGAACTTGCACATGAACTGACCGTACTCGAGTTCGCTCCGGTAAGGGCGGAACCAGCGGCAGTAGATGTAGTTGTGTAAGGTGATAGCGAGAAGCTTCCACCGATCATCGGTTAGGACGTAAAGCGGGATTGACTTGTTGCAGACGTCTTTGAAATCACGGACATTAAGCTTCGGGGCTATTACCGTATCTGTACCCTTGATCGACGGCTCGTAAATAAGCGGGCCGGCGTTTAGCCATACCGTGATACGATGGCCGACCTCATCGGCAGTCCGCCAACTCCAGAGGGATTTTTCGAGCGTCGTTGCGCCCTGCGGCGTATCTTTTGGCCAGCCAACCATAGTAATAGTAGGTGTTCTTAAGTGATAGTAGGGTTGTAGGTAAGTAGAAGAAGTACCTCTACTCGGGTAACGAACAATTCGGAGGTACAGCGCGTAGATTGGCGACAGCTACGAATCTCTTAAAAAAGTGCTATAGGTTGTTGAGAAGATGAGAACGGTTAGCTTCAGGTGCTCAGACTAGTAAGGTAGAATTTTATACGTACCTTTTTCGCCCCACACCACTGCCCCACACCTCCCACCAATCACACACCCCACACAAAACTCTCGCCAACTGGTCTGAGTCGATGTTAGAGATTTCTAAGTCTAGTGTCTGATACACAGACCTAAAATTGGAAATGGAAGGCTCTTCTAGAAATGGGAAACTATAAGGTACCGTGGGCTTGGGCCAGCAGTAGGAGTGGAATCAGGCTCACCTTGTGGATTGATTTGCCTCGTTGGATCGGCTCAATCAGCGATAGGTGGAAGAGGTAAGGGCAGGCCACGCTTGGAGTTGCCAAGTGGAAGAGGAATTGTATGCGAGCAGAGAGTCCAGGCTCGTTTTTGTGCCCTGCGGCCTCTGCAGCTGCAAAGCTTAATCGTCGCAGGCCTTGCCTTTGCATAGCCGGTGTGACTCATGTCGGTGATGCTGTTTCAGCCAGTTTTTTGCTTTTTCGTAGAGTTTCAAGACGTCGTTCAGACGAACTCTAACAATTGAATTGTGTTGAAAACAGGCGTTGGGTATTGCGTTCTAGCTGAGTATTTGTATCGAGAAACATCCTCAAAAATATATATATAAGGTACTGTAGAAAGTGAAACGAGATACAAGTATAATATACTTAATAAGTCTGACTTGATGATGAATATAGTATGTAGTATGTGAGTGTGATCTTAGCAAACGATTACAGTGAGCACCAAGGCTGATGCAGGCTGATCAAGGCTGATGAGGGCGGAGGCACGGCGGAGCCGAGAATAAGCCGGTAGAAATACGGCCCCCAAAAGCGGCGAGCGAGCTAACCAAAGAGTTGGACACTTTTGATGTTCGGATCCCAAAGAACTCGGTAGAAATACGGTCTGACCTTCTCGACAAATTTCCGGTTATGTAGCGTCAAGTCCCTTTGCCAACACATTGAAGAATATGTCGCTATCTGCTAGTCTCTAAAAATATCAAGCCATACACTCAGAAGCAAATAAGCCTAGGACACGAAACGAAAATGAAGATCATTCGGAAAGGATTGCGAAAGCAGAAGATAGGGAAGCCTTGTTCAACTCCAAGTTTTAAAACGTCAAAGAAATCTAATACGATAGTAAACTTCTCGCTGTAACCAAGACTCAGAGTCAGTATAAACGAATACAGCAAACCAAGAGACGCTTTAGCGAATACTCTTTACTTCTACGCTACATAGTAGATCTCAACGACAGGAAGAAGCCTAAGCTGCAGCTCGAAATCCAATCTGACACCCTTCAGCAAGAGTTCCGTCAGCTGGCGCAGGGATTGACAAGTATCAGCCTCAACTATAATCCTATCGTCATTCCAGAACCTTACTCAGAGCTGTACTACTACAGAGAGCGAATCCGCAATGCTGTAGCGGAAGCGGCAACAGACGAAACGCGCCGAGAACTCCAGCTGCTCGTCGACTTCGAAACACAATTCATATCACCTACCATTTCAACAATAAAAGCTTTCGAAAACAACAACACCATCGAATTTGATTGCCTTTGGAGCATTTTCGCCCCAGGATGCGATGTTGTCATTCGAAATACCTCGGCGACCACCAGCGCGGTGGAATGGTGCGCGGTACTGAAGTCCTTCCAAAGAGACATCGACAACGGCATGGCATCCTGGATTGTAACTGTTACCCATACTGGGTTTAACGGCCAAAAGTTCGGCAATGTTCAGACAGCTTTCAAATTTCCATCGTTTGCCGGTAGCGTCGATATCACTCAATTGCGGCCTATCCACTGCACTACTATCGGCAGAGGAGAGAGCTGACAGACTCCGCCATTGCACGGGGAGAGAAGTACGAGCAGTACTGCCTGAAGAGCTCGAAAACGTCGAGGCCGCCTATTGGGATGACAATGACGTACGAAGGTCCCTTTTGGACCATGAGGGACGAAGAGGAGCATAGTCGACGGGGTTGCCGGTTGCATGACAGTCCGTCTACCACTGTAAGTTGTTTTGGTCAAGTGAATGATGCTCTTCCGTCAATGCGGGAAAAACTAACCTTTTCAAGATCAATGTCCGGGTAGTCGTGGATGTGGAGGGGTTTTTGAGCAGCTACCCTGTTTTCAGGGAGAGTCTTTTGCCCGAACAAAATGCAGGCGCCGGGGATGACGGCATTGACAGTGACAGTGACAGTGACAGCGACTCATTCGACATCAGACGACGCATCATGCGTCTACGCCATCGCCACAGGACAGCTGCATCTGACTCTATTGATAGTCTCGCACCACAGCAGCCGAAGAAGCCACTCTCAGCAGAGCAGCGACTAACTTGTCCTCCGTTCGTTCCAGCTTTCTCTTTCTCGACTCGTGAGTGGGGCCTCGTTCTCACTGATGAGCTTGAGGATGTGGAGTGGAATTTCGACGTGTATGAGAAGCTTCAAATCGAGGACAACATCAAGACCACGCTCCAAGGCATCGTAGCTGCGCATTCTACACAATCCACCGAGTTCGATGATTTCATTCAGGGCAAAGGCCGTGGTTTAGTCGTTTTACTTCATGGCCCGCCAGGCTGCGGGAAAACTATGACAGCTGGTGAGTGAAACCCCGGCCTTGATAATGTGATAGCTGTGTGAATGCGGAACTCGACTGACTACTGATGTTAAGAGAGCATTGCGGAATCGCTTAGAAAGCCGCTTTACAATGTGAATGGGGGTGAACTGGGCACATCTGCAGCGTCAATCCAGAGAGGCTTGGAGAAGGCATTTGGTCTCGTCTCTCGTTGGGACGCAATCTTCCTCCTTGATGAGGCTGACGCCTTCCTAGCACGTCGTGGCGACAGCGTTGAGAAAAACGCTCCCATCTCAGGTAAGCGCATGTCCAGGTTCTCCGGCGTCACTTCTCGAGTCTCCATGGCCTTTCACATATATCTTTCTCTGTCACAAAGCTGCCTATGCTAATTGGAAATGAAGTATTTCTGAGACTACTTGAATATCAAGCTGGCATCATATTCCTCACAACGAATCGCGTAGTTAACATCGACGAAGCTTTTCACTCGCGTATTCACGTCGTTATTCCGTATAGCAAGCTGGATGATGCTAAGAGGGCGGCTATATGGAAAGATCTAGCAAGCGAAAAGTGTAAATTCCTGCTTGCTGACGAGCAGTTATCAATATTGGGTAAACTACCGGTGGATGGAAGAACCATTAAGAACGTCTTGAGGCTGGCGTCCTTGCTTACCAAGACCCGCGGCGACAAAGCTGATATGTGTTTTGCCGATATTATCGGCGTCTTGCCTCTTGCGCTAGGAGATTCCAAGTGGGATCCTGTGTCCGAAGAGCTTAGTCGGACCGAAGAGGAGCGCATAAAAAGGGACAAGTTGTCGGCAGCGATGAGTCACTTAATGTCGGAATTCTCCTCGGGTGAGCCAGTCACCGGACCAAGAAACTAAGCATGGTGTAAAGATGCTTTCTTGACATTCATTTCTTTCAGCAAAAGTCATATTGCTATACCTTGTCCTATCTAGGGAAGGTTAGGTAGTTATAGGCTCTGAAAATTGACGCATACGTACTTTATTGTCCTGTATCGGGCCCGGACTGAGGACGATCTGGAACAGTCTTGGTGCAAGTTCCAGGATCGCTGCCTGTAAGGTAGTTGAGAGCAAGGGGACACTACTCCACACTTCCAAGGTTGTTGGGATAGACAGCCACAGGGAATGCAGGGGTCACGTCGGGGTGGTGCTTGACCTGGTGCTTGCCCGATGGTCTGGATAGTGATGGTCTGGATAGTGGTCGAATGCGATCGTCATAATGATAAGTTGAACTGAACGGACGGTATAGCACGATCAAACCTCGCCCTTAAAGCTCTCTAGTGTTTCTTATGTAATACGTAATACCATGACCAATGATCGTTCCTTGGTCCGTTGTGGTGACGCCTACAAATTATGAGGAGGATAAATCGACAGGGAATCATTGTCTGAGCCAATCCACTTCAATCACCATTTCCACTGAGGATCCAAGGGTCATGACATCCCAGGACGGGCAGAAATGTGGATTTCCACAGGGACTTAGAGCCCATGAAACAATCGATCGCCTACGTAACCATCTAGATCTACGATCAAGATCTGCGATCTAGATCGCATCCACACTTGTCGTCGCGAGCACATGTTCTCAAGGATCGTGTGGCTGTCACCAAAAGTACGTAGTAAGTACGGTAGCAAAGGTATTTTTACTTCGCCTTGTCCTGCTTTACAGGATATTTTACGTTCTTGGTCTGACAAATTTCTTTCTATTTCCTACCAGCGAACCAAATCTCTCTCTCCGAAATGGCGATCAACTCTCACAACCTTCCCTCAATGCGCTCAGATCTGGAGGATACAAAAGATGTGGAAGGAGATCAGCATGAACCTGACATTCCAGTCTATAACGAGCTTGACCTGGTTTCCAAGACTGACGTCTCCTTTGCTGCCATCCTCAAAGGTACAGCTGCCAGGCCGCTCAATGCTTTCGAAAAGAAGGCCGCCCTCATCAACCTCGAACTGGACAAGTTCGGACTTGGCAGGTATCAGATATGCATTTGGCTCCTCTGCGGGTTTGGTTACTTTCTCGATCTAGCATGGGCGCAAGGTGTAGGTTTAATTGCCACGGCCATCTACCAGGAGATGGGTGTCGCTGATACAGACACCGGAAGTATTTTCGCCATCGCAAATGCCGGTTTGGCCATTGGCGCTTTGGGCTTTGGTCTGGCCGTCGATGTCATCGGCAGGAAATGGGCTTTCAACCTGACTTGCTTGATCACCTCTGTTTTCGGGCTTCTTTTGGTACGTGGGAATGCGCCGTTGCTCTCAGGTTGAGACCTGAATTCATGTTTATACCTGTTCTAGGCTGCTCCGAAGTACAACTATGGTGCAATTTGTGCAATCTACTTCCTCGCCTCGCTCGGGCTTGGGGGCAATATCCCAATTGACGCCACGATCGCTCTCGAATTCCTGCCTCAAAACCGTCGCTTTCTGGTCGCGCTTCTTTCTATGTGGCAGCCTATTGGTGTCACCGTGGCCTCTGGCATTGCTTATGGGACCGCTGCAAAGTGGCGTTGCGATCCCGAACTGCCCTCGTGCCGCGCAAGTGGAGAAGGACAAGCATGCTGCACTGTTTCGGGCAATATGGGCTGGCGATACAATGTCATGGTACTCGGTGCCATGACGCTGTTTGTCTTCTTTCTTCGATTTTTTGTGTTCCGCTTCCACGAATCGCCCAAGTTCTTGCTCAGCAGGGGCAAGGAGGTTGAGGCAATCGAAGTTCTACACAGCATCGCAAGATTCAACAGGGCGCCACCTCCTACTTTGACGTTGGAGATGTTTACCCTTATTGACGAGATTGACTATGCTACCAATAATAGCACAAGCACCGCCGCTGATGTCGTACAATCTACACCTGCTATGACAACGCGGGTATTGCAGGGTGTCGGAAGGGAACTGCGTCGCTTGAAGGGGATTTTCACCGATGGTTTGTCATGTTTCATCTTCGTGCTGCTTGCTATCGCATACATGGTAGGTACCCTGACCAGGTCCTCGATGGAGCCAACTGCTAACATCATACAGGGTGACTATTGGTCTTTCAATCTCGCAGGAGCCTTCCTACCAATCATATTGTTACGTAACAATGTCGATAGCGGTCGAGGCACAGTGAAAGATACGTATCAGCAATACGTGATCATCTACACTCCGGGAATCCTCGGTGCTGTTCTTGCTCTAATTTCGGTGCAAATGCCACTTGTCGGGCGCAAGTGGTCTTTGGTCCTCTCTGCGACCCTCCAAGGCCTCTCTATGGCTTTGTATACCCAAGTTGACCGTACTGCGGGTTACGTTGGCCTCAATGCTCTTGAGTACATCATGCAGACAGTAAGTTTGATACACGATCAGCTCTGTCTCTATACTAATTCGTCGACAGTACTTTAATGCCGTGTTATACGCATCCGCCCCAGAGCTATTTGACACAAGCTACCGCGGTAGTGTCAGCGGGATGCTGTCTTGCATGGGTCGTCTGGCTGGGATCGTTGCGCCGTATGCTGGCGCTCAATTTCTAACAGCACAGAGCTCTGGGATTCTCTGGCTTGGAGCTGGTGGCATCTGGGTTTCTGCTCTTGCGATGGTTTTACTCCCTGTTGAGATGAGGAACAGGCAAATGTTCTAAGGACAAGCGAAGATACTACATCTGCGGAATATCCCAATATACCTGAGGGATGGTGTGACTGGAAGGAAGGCATTGGTTGGTTAGAACCTTATAAAGTTATAATTTATCATTACGACCTAATCAGTTAGCGTGTTAACCCCTCTCGGAATGAAAATTAGTTAGGAGGGTCCCGGGTTCAAAACCGCCGTAGCTCTCCCTCCTCATATTCTATTGTCTATTGTATTAGACATAGTACAAGCAAACCGCCGATTAAATTCGCGAAGTATATCTTAACCTCCTACGTCTAGCTATAGTATACTTCTTTTCTTTTCTTTTCTTTTTCTTAAAAAGGAGATCGAAGTCCTCGTTATCGGCTAAGAATGAGGAAGTTATGTAGTGTAATATCTATATATATTGTATATACACTAGTGACCGGGGCTTGTTTAATTCCCCGAGTAGTTGCTAATAAATCTTGGTACGTTAGTAGACTTTCCATTTTAATTTTATAAGCTAAGCATCATAAAGTTAAAGAAGGGAAGGGAAGGGAAGGGAAGGGAAGGGAGTAAATACGATATCCAACTGTACATTGTTTATAATGGCTTCGTTGGTTCGATTATCTAGTGTATTATTATAGGTAGTTGGCTAGGGACAAGTAGCCCAACATCGGCGGATGGCCCATAAGAAGAATATCTGTGTTCTCCGATGTACCTATGTGCATGTGTTCTCTTATCTGAATGCTCAAAACTCCATCTTCAAGAATGGACTCTGGCGAATCCTTTCACCATAGACATACAGAATGAGCGGCATAGGAAGAAAGGCGAGAGAAATAAACCCCAGGAGGGAGTTTCCCCAACCCACTCCGAGGGCATCGAACATAGCGTTGCCAGCCAGAGGCAGAAGAGCTCCGAAGAGACAGCGGAGGATGGCGCTTGCGGCCAATACCGAGGCAGAATAGACCGTGTATGCGTCGACGAGGTACGTGGCATTGGTGGACTGTACGGGCACGAGCGGGTTAGTGTTGATGCATCATGTCGTCACAGACGAGACTCACATATGCCATGACAATGCCGATACCAAGGAAGGAGGTTCCGATGATAGGTACAATCCAATGTGTCCTGTACTCGGCTGTCCATCCATACCAGAATAGGCCGATGGGGACAAAAAATGCTCCCACAATGAGAAGTGGCAGCCGATACTCAGATTTGGCCACGCCGTCGTTCCGCCTTGTTAGATACGCCGACCAACGGTCGGAGACAGCACCGCAGAACAAGAGGCCAATAACAAAACCAGACCCTATCCCGATGTTGGCGAGTCCGGACGCTCCACTGCCGAATCCGTATTGGTCTTTGAAGACGCGGGGGAAAGTCGTGAAGCAGAGGTAAGCATAGCTGAAGACGACGGCGGCGTATAGCGACATCAGGAAAACGATGGGGGAGACCAGCATCTTGAGAGGACGCAGTATGGCAAATGCAAACAGCTGGCGCGGAGTCTTGGTAGAGGCGTCCAGAGCTGACCGCAGGTCATGATTCCCGGTGAGCTTGCGAAGCCTTGCCGTCTTTCTCTTGAGGATGGCGTACGCATACGATTCGGGCAAGAAGAATAAGATGAAGAAGGTCATGACGCCGGACGAGATGGCCATGACCCAGAAACCCCAGCGCCAGCCGGCGGCAGGCGTGAGATAACCGCCAATGATGGGGCCCAGGGTCGGGCCGAAAGTCGGGCCCATGACATAGGCCGACATGGCGGCGCCGCGCTTCTCTCGCACGATCATGTCGGCGATGGAGCTTGCGCCCAGGGTGCCGGCGCACGACCCGGCGATGCCGGTCAGCAGGCGGAAGGCGATCAGGGAGTCGAGGCTGTTGGCGACGGCGCACGCGACGTTGAAGATGGTGAACAGGATCGCGCACGACCGGAACATGACGGCGCGCCCGTGGAGCTCCGACAGCGGCGCGATGACGAGAGGGCCGAAGGCGTACCCGAGCAGGTATATGGTCGTCATGAGCGTCCCCAGCGTCTTGTCCGTCGTGTCAAAGTGCCGCAGGATGTCGGATGCTGCCGCGGCGCTGATGGTGGAGCCGATAGGACTTGGACACAGAAAAGAAAGGTCAGGATGCTTCGTCCCTACTCGACGAATGGAGGATCAGAATGAAATACGTGTGTAAAAGCCATCCTTACGAGAGTAGTGCTGTCAAAGACACGATAACGATAGACGCGGTTTTCCTGGATGTCGACCAGTTCAGCGGATTATCGGGATCGTCGGGGCCGTCCCAGTCGACGATGTTTGAATCCTGCTGTTGGACCTCACTCTTCACCTCTGTCTTCTCCCGGTCCGAAGCCCTCTCAGAGCTCTCGGAGGGTAAACGCTCGACATCAGTGTCATATTGGGACATGGCAGGTGTCGTGTACCTTGACTCGGTTTGTTTTGCAGGCACATATATTGGACTCACGGTTTGGCCGCTCGTGTAGACGTTGTATCAGGGATTGAGGGCCTGAGGTTGGAAAAAGGTGAATTGAGCTAGAGGTAACTTGGCGCCAAACGCCTCATTTGAGGGGCCAATAACACGGGGTAGTAGTACGTCCAGACCTTCCTAGCTAAGTTATGCTTATCGATGGCGTGCTCATTAGGATCTACATATATCTTCCCGTCGTTGCATTGGGCGGAACGGAATTCGGGTGAACTCCGCGATGTTAGCATACGGCATTTGTCAGCACCTGCGTGTGGTAGATATGTGTGTGATGAGTTTCGTGTGAAGTTGAGCCATGGGGGTGCACATGCCACTGCCTACTTCAGAGACGCTGGGCCATCTAATTGGAGATATTCTTTGAGATGCATCATCTTGAGCTACCGTGGCTACAGTGATTCTACCATGAACAGATCTCTCCCCACAAATGAGACTCGTCCTCCCTCCTCTTGTTTATATTGTATCAGACGTATTGTAAGCGAACCGCTGGTTGAATCCGCGAAGTGTACCTTAGCCTCCTACGTCTGGCCACGGCATCCTTTTTTTTCTTTTCTAGAAATAAAATCGAAGTCATCGTCGGCTAAAGATGTAGAAGTCCGCTGCGAGGGCCGCCGTGGTAGCATTTTCGAAACGAACCTTATTAACTTCGCTGTGAGTGTATCGTTTACCTCGTCATCAGTCTAAAGGATGATGCTTGTGGCGTATGATAGTTTATAATCAACCGGTAGACCATATCAATCCCTAAGCATGAAACTGCTGCCAATACAGTGTTTATACCTAGACACATGCATGATGATTCACTCGCCGAGAGCACTGTTCTTTACGATGACACAGGATATAATGCCTAAACCTGCGGGAAACTGGCCAACTCACCCAAATCTTTGACTGTGCCGTAGACCCTGCCCGTCTGCTCTTCGTACTTCAAGGTTGAGCATCCATCTTTTATGTACAGCTTCACCTTGGGGCTCTACACCAAGACTTATCGTACCCAACCACGCCCACTACAACGATTGTGACTCAGATGCCTCATAAATCATTAAATATGACATGAAGCTAAAAAAAAAAAAAAAAAAAATTGAACTGTGGTATCCTTCGTCACGTAATCGTCCATCTACAGAAGTGACATGCGTCCTTCGCCGGCAACGAGATCCGAGCCATTTAAGAGCCAAACTTCCACCACTCTTTCCCTGTCTTCTTCTTTCTAGCTCGATCACCACCCTCCTGGTTCTCCTCCTGCAGCCGCTCATTCCCCACGATCTGCAAAAATACCTGGTCCAGCGTCGTCCTGCTAACACTGAAGTGCTCGATCCCTAGCGCCTCCTTGTGCTTCTCGAGATCGACAACCAGCCTGCCAGCCGCGACGCCCGCCCCATCTGCGGCCCCGACAGCAGCGGCAGGGACCGAGAACCTCGTCTGGCCGTGGTAATTCTTCTCCTCGAGCCGTGCACCGGGGTATCTGTTCACGATCCATTCCCTCAGCCCGCGCATCTCCTCCTCGCTCGACCTCGGCGCCGTCCGGCTGACGAGGTGCACCTGCAGCGTGTCGAACCTGCCCCTCAGACTCTCGGCGGTGCCGACGGCCAGCATCTTCCGAGACAGGATGCCTACGCGCGTGGCCAGAGCGTCCGCCTCCTCCATGCTGTGCGTGGTCATGAGTACGGCGCGCCCGGCCGCCACGGACCGCAGCGTGCGCCACATCCCGCGCTTGGCTGCCACGTCGAGCCCGCACGATGGCTCGTCGAGGAGCACCACCGACGGGTTGCCCATGAGCGCGATGCCAAGTGACAGCTTGCGCTTGTTTCCCCCAGAGAGGGTGTGCGCGTTCCGAGTTGCCAGGGCCTCGAGCCCGACGGCGCGGAGCGTCGCTCTCACGACGTGCCCGACGTCCGTGACGCCCTTGATCATGGCGTAGAAGGCTAGGTGTTCCTCGACAGTCATCAGATCCAGGGCGTCGATCTGCGGACAGACGCCAAGGTACGTCCTCGCCTGCGCCAGCTGCTTCGTGACCGAGTGACCCTCGACAAAGACGTCGCCTCCGGGGCCACTCTTGCTGCGAGAGGGCAGCAGGTCTCCGCGGACGGTGGAGATGATGACGCTCTTACCCGCGCCGTTGGGGCCTAGCAACGCAAATATTTCGTCATGTCGAACCCCAAAGGTCACGTCGTCGACGGCCGGAGGCCCCTTGCCGAAGGTCTTAGTCAGGTGCACGACGCGCAGGCCGTCAGAGTCAGATGCTAGCGAGGAGGCGACCTTTTCGACCTCGTCGGCGACGTCTTTGTCTTCTGCTGCCGTGCCATCGACGGTTGGGGCGTCGATGGGCTTCTCGGTTATCAGCTGTGTGAGCTTGGCGCCGGCGCCGGTGTCGTGCCAGAGGAGGAAGCTGAAGAACAGGAGGGACTGCAGGATTAAGTACAGAATCGGACCGCCGTAGAGAGTGATGGAGGCTGGGTTCACCGCGAGCTGACTGCCGCTGCACGAGGTCGAGTTCAGATTCAGGGCGGCGAAGAATGCCCGCATCACGGATCCGATTGGCGCGAAGGCCGAGATGACGAAGTGGCAGATGAGCACGACGGCGTCGACCTTGGACACGGGAGCGTAGTTCATTACGAGGCTGTACACGATGAAGTATATCAGGGTGCCGAATCCTTGCACCCCTGTTGCCGCGCCGAAGGTTGAAGACTGGGATTCGCTGGTGATGGATGCGACGTAGGCCAGGAGGGCAGAGGCCAGGCCGTAGAGGACGAGAATGAGGAATAGGTAGGCCACATGGTACCAGATAGAGGACATAGCGACGAAGATGATGGTAGCGAGTGCGGACGATACGACGATGATGGCAAAGTCAATGGCAATGTGCGCTGTCCAGAGCGCGAGGGGCAGGACGCCGTTGGAGTACTGCAGGGCCCGGATCTGGCGGCGCATCTCGAAATTGGGGTATAGACCGAAGAAAGCGGTGGATATGGAGAGGGCCAGGCACATGTACAGCACCAGCTGGAGTGAGTTGCCTGGACTGGGCACCTGTGGCGAGTCGAAGGGAAGGTATGATGTGGCGATGCTGATGTTGGACAGCATAACATCCAAGGCATTCTGCCCCATGACTGAGGTCACGATGCCGCCCTGGTCCGCCATATATGCTAAAGTCGACGGTGAACTCTCATCTCCCAGCCACCATCCGGCCAGAGTGATGTTCATGCGATGTGAAGCCACAAAGGCATTGAAGTCGTCGATCGAATCGACCAAGTGGAGGTGTTGCAAGAGCAAAGACGATGCATTTGCTTGGCTGCCCAACAGGGGATCAAATAGCCGAGAGAGCTCGGATGACGTAAACCTCGAAGACGGTCCAGCCACCATGGACACCAAGGACGGATTCTGGGAAAATGCGGCATAGAGGGAACCTGGGCCTTGAGAGTCTCGAGCTGCGACCGAAGCACAAGAGGCCGGGTGCTGCCCCTTGACGAGAAGGGAGGTGACGCCTGCAGCCACAATTGGGAGGCCAAAAGCGGCGAGGTATGGCAGCCAGTCCCGCTTAAGAACGGTGCACCGCTTCAGGAAGAGGATCCAGGTCTGCTTTCCCTGTCCAACCCGTCGTCCAGATAGGGACCCCAGATCCTCATTGGAGGATTCGTCTAGGTTTATGCCGTCTCTCGGTATCGTGCTCGGGGACGAAGTCCCTTTGGTCCCGAATGCCTCTGTCTCCTGCTTAACCTCTTCAGCCAGCTGGAGAAAGACACTCTCGAGAGTAGGGTCCGAGTATGTATAGTCCAAAACCCCCTCGCGCTCAAGAGCAAGAACTACCCTGGCTGCGTCCGCGGTTGTCTTTGTCGTATATCGCCACCCATGGACCGTGGTCTCGCGCACAACTGATGGTATCTCGGGCGGATCATCACGATTACCATCTCTTGGCACGTGGATCTTGTATCCCGCTCCTAGCTGGTTCTTCAGCCCCGGCGCGGTGCCCTCGGCCCGTAACCTTCCACCGGATAAGACCACAATCCTATCCGCAAGGACCTCCGCCTCGTCGAGAAAGTGCGTCGTCATGATGATAGTCCTATTTCCCCTCTCAGCCAGGAGAATATCCCAAACCTTGCGCCTCGACACCGGATCCAGGCTAGACGACACCTCGTCGACGCAGCACACCGCACTGCCCCCCGAAAGCATCATTCCTAGCTGCAGCTTCCTCTTTTGGCCGCCCGACAGCGTCTTCGACAGCGCCTTCATCTTATGGCCGAGGTCAACCGACCTGACTAGCGCTTCTGTCTCGGCCTGCGACGGGGCAGTCTTGCTTGGTGATTTCAGCAGGTTGAATATCTCGACGTGTTCGAACACGGTCAAGTCATCCCACAGCACGTCCCTCTGCGGCGTGATGCCTACCCCGCCCGTGATGTCTATCGTGATGTTGCCGCTGGTGGGCGTGCTGATGCCCGTAATGGCGTCGAGGGTGGTGCTCTTTCCGGAGCCATTGGCTCCGAGCAATGCCAGGATCTGGCCCCTCTCGGCGAGTAGGGTCAGGTTATCAACCGCAACGACGGGTTCTCGGGGGTGGGAGATGCAGTCAAATAGTCTACTGATGAGAACGGGCTCGTAGACTTTGGTGAGGTTGTTGATCTGGACCGCGGGACCATGATCGCTGTTCGGGAGACGATCGTGTCGGAAGATGTTGGTGCGACCCTTCGCAGGGGTGCCGTGGCGTGCGCGCTCAACAAATACGCCGATGAGCGGGTAGGAGAATATCTGTATAATGAGACATACCCAGAGCAGAATGCCAGCTAGTGCCCAGGAGGACTGGGGTGCGACGGTAGTCAGATTTAGAGGCAGCGACTGCTGCTCCCAACGGGCGACCCAGGTTATGAAGAACACAAAGTTGCAAGGGGCAAACAGCACAGATAGGACGGCGACGGCGGCGGCACTCGGCTGGTGGATAACCTGGGCAATGATACCAAGCACAGCATAGACTATTAGGGTGACGTTGGACAGCTGAGACTTGGCAAAGAACGTGGCGGCCAGGATGGATAAGGACACGAACGACATGCCGCACAGCAGGAAGTAGACCAGTATGATACCGATGTTAGAGCTTGGAAAGAGCCCGCGGCCGAGGATGACGGATCCGATCACCCAACCGGGGAAATACACCAGCGTGAACGCGAGATGGTACGACAAGAAGCGAGCAGCCTGGGCTTCCCAATGATGGGTGGAAGGCATCATGGCTTCGAGCAGCTCCGTCATGCCGGATTCCCGCTCCAAGGTTATGAACGAGGTCACATGGTAGCACGCGCCGATGAAAATTGTAATGAACGACACGGCCAGAGAATTCACGACGGACGACTGAAAGGTCCGTCGGGTCTCGTCGTCCAACTCATCCTGCGTCAGGGATGTAAACGGGAACTCGTCAGTGGTACCGGGCAGGGCTACTTGCCCGTCCGTGCGGCTGAGGTTGGCGATTGCCGAGTCAACGCTCCTCTGCAGTGGAAGCATGTAAAGCTCTGCGTTGTTGTCGTGCCGATCGGTCTTGATGATGCGACCCAACGCACTGTCCGCTCTTATGGTGTAGTTCCAGATCCCGCCAGGTCCCTGATCTGGTGAAGCATTGAAAACGACGGCCCCAAAGCAATCGGTAACGCCGCGATGGGAGCTACGACACACATCGTGCAGCGCATCCTCGTCGGTGAGGCGCGTGACCTTGTTCCCGGCTTCTGCGACCTGAGCCGCGATGGTGTCGATCACGCGATCGATGGCGCCGCCGGCATGACCACTGTTGACCAGAACGACGGTCCCGCTGCTCCCGCTAGAAGTCAAGGCGGCGCCGAGGGACAGGACCGGCGTTGGGGTTCCGATGCCGAAGACGGAGGGCGGAGCAGCGAGCCGCCGGGTGAGACCGAGGAAGACGGCAAGGGCAATCGGCATCATCAGTGCCGTGAAGGACGTCGGTCCCGGATTGCGCCATACAATGATGCGGAGGTTCTTGACCATCAAGGTCCCAACCCTGCGCCCGAACGCCATCGTGGCTGCAGGCGCATCAGCAACCAGTGGGGGAAAAAAAGGGTTTGAATCAGCCTTTGGTTGTGGATGCAATTCTCACCGTAACGGAATGGCTTTTGGCCGTGGTATGTGCGGAGAGACGCAAGCCAGGCGCCGACTCTCTGTCTCTTTCCGGGACAGTGGTTCTGTTACGTTATAGCAACTTTGCAATTGGGCATATATCATATCCGGTGTCTGCCGTTTGTTCTCTGCTTCTGGAGGAGTACAGTACCTCGCTATGTATCCGTCTAGCTTGGCTTGTACCGATGCCCTACCTAAAGGTGCGTAACTGTGAAATGAGAGAGCAAGGGCCGCTTCAGACTGCTTCAAATAAGAGAAATGAACAAAAAGGGGTAGAAGAAAGAAAGGAAACAAATCACCTGAGAGAAGGAAGATGAGAATATTGAGACGAACGCGTCCGCTATACGACGCCCGGCAGGGAGGTGACGACGCCTGTGCAGCTGTTGGGACGCGCCGCAAATTGCAGCTCAGTGAGATCAGTCAGTGCTTGACAGCTTCCTAAACAGTCTCGGTGGCGGTCACTACCCAGTTAAAGACCGTACTCTTGGTTCCCGAGGCGCCATCCAAGCAGCTTCTCTCGCGATGATCAGCGATCTTTGTTCCCTCCCCCAAAATCGCGATTACATATGGTACTGCGATATGTATGAACATATATACGGAAATGGACAGCAGCAGGTGCATTTAGTGGACTGCAAAGAAAAAGGCCTTGAACAGCAGGAGAGGTAAGCAGTAAGGAAGAGCACAATTTCTCGCCGAGCTGTGCCACATTCTAGGCCTTTAGGCTAAACTGTTGGCCCCTGGAACTGCTGAAGAAAAGCGGCGTGCTTGCTGGGTTCGGATGATGGCCTATGAGATTCGCAGACAGTGACCTGGTAGGGCTGATGATCGCGAGATCGAGGCGACTGGGTGGAGGGGGAATGCAGGCATTACGTGTACCCACTGCCCCTGCTGCCTCAAAGAGTCGTCCCTCGCAGTGAGTGGCAGGTCATGCTAACCTGGAAGATTACGTTGAAATCGACTGGCTTCCATGTGTCTTGCAAGGCACTCTGCCAAGAAGGAACTCTCTCGAGGCAAGATTCTTCAGTTCCCCTTACCCATTGAGCCAGTGTGGATTGCTCCTCCGTCATCCTCGGACTGTTACCGTGACGCTAATACCTAACGCCTCGCCCATAGTGATAAGCTTAATTTCAGGCTTACGCTAGATTTTTTTAACGGTGATGAAATCCAGCATCTCGACGGCATGGCATGTCTCCACCCACACTAATGCAGTCACAATCACCAACTGACTGATGAGTGATGTGACGGACAACGCACGGAATTCAGGTGATCGGAATCCTTCGAAATCCTCCTCGTATCACAACCAATGAAGCTAAGACACACCCTGAATCTGTTGGCGCACGTTATACCATCACCAACTCCATTCTGCCGAATTGGACTCAGGGAGTGACCGTGTCTACCTTTGAGACATTGTGATCATCCAGGTGTGTTTGCTCACGCCGTCGTACTAAGAGCTCATTCAGTGTAGCAATCACCGCTCATGGTCCGCCTGAACGACTCTCGGTGCACGTCTGGACAGGATGACGGGATGAAGTGGTTTTTGAGCCTCTTCAGTGTGTCCGCCGTCACACTGTGCCTGGGAAGGCCTGCCAGTCACCAACGCTGAGGCCGAAGATGACTCCCTCAAGGTCCGGGGACGGTGCGAGGCCGAGTTCGGCCGCGATGCCCCTGTAGGTCTCGGCCAGCACGTGCCTGTAGTCGGCGCCCGGCTGCTCCGATTGGACCCGGTTCTCGTGCCGGATGAAAAGGCGGAGGACGTCGAGGCTGTGATGATTGAGCAGGTGCAAGGTAAGCAGTTGGGTGATCAGAGGTGACAGGGCCGAGTAGATCCCCGACTCCCAGTGGATGATGGTTCCAAAGCACTCGAAGTTGAGACAGGTGAAGTTGTTCAGCGGGCGTGATGTCAGCATGCTTGGTAGTTAGTGTAGTCAGGGGTGTGGTGTTCTGAGTAGGCTGGTCCATGAGATGTGTAGTGTATGATAGCCTGGGAGGCACATAGACGACTGATGGTTCTTGTGGGTAAACGAGTAGGAAACGGGCTCTTTTCTAAGTTTTCTCACCAACAAGAGGCAGTCGGTTACCCACACATCCCGGTGGTGAACGGCTCGTCTGCGCACGTAGTAATGAAGCAGCAATCAGTTCATTTGGCTATGTATCCCTGGTCCAGTATGTAACGGACCCCTGACTCTGGTGGCTTTGCACTGACACAAGATCACTACCTCCTCCCTGGGTATGTTCTTGCACCGCATTCGATCGTCTAATGCCACTAACCGAAGGTATCAATGAACCTGGCGCCGCAAAGGGTTTTGGTTGCCCGCGAAACATCTATTGTCTCTCCAGCCTGTGCAATGCGATGCCAGTTCCGGACGAGACGACGATGGATAGGGTACTTAGACTTGAGCCGTGTTCTCCCTTTCATTCGCACATGTTAATGGAAAACTAAATGATCCAGGCCAGCATCGTTGTGCAACCCAGAGGGACGAACGGCCATTGTGAGCAAGCCACGTCGACCATGTTACAATTTGTATCGCAAGCGACGTACGAATTGGTATGTCTGACCGTTCACCCGGATTTTGCTTCCTTTGGGCATAAGAAACTACGCTGCAGTGACGGGACAAGATCTTACTGTATTCCATGATCTAATCTGATCTGATCTCATCCATCTCACCCAACCCCCCTTAGACGGCACCTGATTGAGGAATGCGGGCCGGTCCGCGGTCTGCGTCAGATTATGCACTACACTCAGTCGCTGCGTATTCACGGCTCACAGGTCCCTTACACCACCGCTGAGGAGGATGTCATGCGAATTCTGGTTGTGCATCGTGTGATACAGTATGAAAGCATAAATGTATATGGACATGTTAATTTACATAATCCGGTGTACACGTGAGTAAGCCATGATGCGTGGAGGGCCTTGCCTAAGTCGAAGGAGGTACACGTGTAAGTCAAGGTAGCGCCATGTAAGTACCGCACCACACCTCTTGAAACAAAAACTCGCTCATGTAGGCGACAGCACTTGACTTGACACAGCAACTAATCGGCCATCGTGTATGGGAGTTGGCTCCAGGGAAAGCTTGGAGGTGGTATTTAGCTTTATTCGTACAGATCACATGTACTGAGTAGCGATTAGGGTCATTAAGTCTAGAAGAGTTCATCAAGGGAGTCCAGAGAGGCCAAGCTGCTTGGACAAGGTCATACAGCTAGGTATGGTGGTTCTGACATGCAAAGCTGGAGGATACAATCGTTCTAGGAGTTGAAGCCATGATTGTCGTAGAAAGGCATGCCTAAGCTCCAGTACCTTAGTCAGTACCTTACCCCACCTGCGCCCTTAGGTGGACAAGTGACAGCAGGGCGATGATTACCTCGACAGGCGATCTTTAGCGATAGTGCTTTATATCTAGAGCCAGCATCCGCAGTGCCGTCATAACGGAGAGTGGCTCGTCTCATCTATCACAGTTCCGGTTTGTGCTCTCTCCAAGTCAGAGCAGCCGCCTCCTTGTCGCACCAGTCTGAGGTTACTCGGCTTAGAACCAGAAAATCACAATGGCACCTTCCGCCACGCTCCCCGTGTCCGAGCTTCCGAGTGCGGAGAAGCCGGCCAGGGCGTCGACCACTGCTTCCGTCCCGGCTCCGGCCAAGCTCCAGGAGATGGAAAGCCAGCTCCAGCATCTGAGCTTCGGACCCAACGCGCTTACCGGTGAATATCTACCGTCGGCTGGCTCGAAGAAAACCTCTACTACACTATCGTCTCGATACTGACATCAGCGTTCAGGTATCCCGCATTTTGTCTCCTTCCAGCAGCACCGTGAGCACATCGTGCTGCACATGGCCGCCGTGTTCCGGAACTGGGCTCGCGTCGGGTTCACCGAAGGCATCTCGGGCCACATCAGCGTGCGCGACCCTGAGTTTCCCAGCTGCATCTGGATGAACCCGATCGGGCGCCACTTCGGCCTGCTCAACGCGACAGACATGCTGTGCATCGAGATCGACACGGGCGCCATCGTCGGTGGGAACTCAGTATGTGCACTCTGGAAACGGGAAACCTCGTCCCCCGCGTAGAGCCACGTGGAATGCTGATCAGCTGTCCAGCACCGCCCCTATAACGTACCCGGCTTTTACATTCATTCGGAGCTGCACAAGGCCCGCTCCGACATCCACGCCATCTGCCACGCGCACACCATCGCGGGCCGGGCCTGGGCCGCATTCGGCGCGCCCCTGGACATGATCACGCAGGACGTGTGTGACCTGTACGGCGTGCTAGCCGTAGACGATGACTACGGCGGCATTGTGACTGCGGAGCAGGAAGGACGGCGCATTTCCCGGGCTCTCGGGCCGCGAGGCAAAGCGGCCCTACTGCTGAACCACGGTCTCATCACTGTCGGCTCGACGGTGGACGAGGCCTCGTTCCTCTTTGGCTTGTTGGATCGCAGCTGCGAGATTCAGCTGAGGGTGGAGGCGGCGGCGGCGGGAAATCCGGAGCTGAAGAAGAGGATCGTCAGCGATGAGATGGCGAGATTCAACTTTGCTATGACGGGCGAGAAGAACTGGTTATATGAGGAGGGGCAACCGGATATCCAATATGAGATTGAGATGGCAGGGGATGTTATCAGTCGGGCCATTGAGACGATGAAGGTAGACAGGCTGGGCCAGGGTTCTGGAATACGGGCCTTGCGTTGATGCACTCAGTGACCATGTTAGAGATCCTAGACAAAAAAGTGCTGCAGATGGCTTAGAAAGTGGCCTTTATTGCTAAGTTGCACATCATTTACACTCAGCATGTGCAGCAATTGTTGAATGCGAGCGACCTTATGCACAAGTCGCTTGAACATGGAGGCGTCTTTAATACTAGGGCGTCTGGGTCTACACGAGATGTTGAGCTGCCTGAATCATGCCTTCTACAGTCCCAGAACTACACAGGGGCTAAACAGGGCCGGAACAGGACCGGCACAGGACTAGTACAAAGTGTACGTAGATGAGTCAGAATCCCCTTTATTCTCTTCCCAATTTTCATCAATTCTCCTTTTCGTTCTCCTCCCTCGGTTCCATCTACCAAAAGTCAGGATCTTGCTAACAACTCCTCACGGCTGCTGCTGCGTCATACTAGTGAGAGTATGTATTGACGAATACAGTACACTTGAAATCTCCTTCCTCGCACCTTAGATTTCCGAGGAGGATCGTGGTTGGAACTTATTCAATATGCTAGCCCCAACCATGTCAGGAGTTCCGTAAGAACCCATCAGACCAAAGTCTCAACAGTCTCCCAGGTCAATACTAAGGCGAATGAAAAATCCGATCCAGGGGAGTCATCCTGTTCTTGTGGGATATAGCCGGCCGTTGCTTTCCATTTCCGATGGAATGTTCACAGGTGTGGTTCGCATCTCCAGGAGGCTGGGTACTGCTTGTGTAGGGAAGTTGAGAGAAGCTGGTTTAATTGCTTTCTTGGCCACTTTGATATTCATCATATTGTGTAAGTGTGGTCTTAGTTGCCGAAAACGCCAGGCGCATTTAGGGTGTAATCCGGCATGGTCTTTCTAGTGAACAGGCATCCACATGCCCTGTACTCGTAAGGTATGTACATACCTGTACCACCATGTCAAGTCTGGCCAACCACAAACGCCTTAGCCTGAGTTCCCCCTTGTATGCGGGCAAAGGTAAAGATAGCGTGTTAGTAGTTAATTCTCTAGAGAATGGCTAATCAGACGTCCTAAACCCCCTCCCTGTATGTAGTTGGCTTCCACGTGCATTAGACAGAACTGCACTTTTACCCAACCTGATAGACGAAGCGACATGTCGCCACTAGACCAGGTGCTAGTTTACTCCAACATAAAGATAGGCATGGTCACGCCTTTTGTTGGCCTCATCGAGACTCAGCTCTATGTCCGGGATGCCTGAGTACCTTCGTTTCGGGAAGCCCCGAAAGTAACCTCGGTATCTTCACGAACAGGTCAAGAGTTAGGTCTCTTGTTATCCCTACTTGTTAATGGCTTCACCATTCGAAAATTTTCAAGTACCCGAGAAGTACAAGCATTCCAACGATGCGGTCGACTTCTCACACCAAGCGATTGGACCGCTGAAGACACTGATTTTCAAGTGTCTTGACCAAGAGCCCAGGATTCGCCATCTACGGCCATACACCGGCAGCATCAAGGCCAGGATCAAGGAAGCCATGAGCGAGACGCCGTGCGGAACCCACGAAGCGGTCGAAGTGTGGGCATTGTTCTGGCTGTATAGGGAGCAGACTGGAGAGTTGTTGTGGAGCTTAAAGGTGGTCTGGGGTAAGTTAGAAGCCGCTTTGCTCAAGCTTATTTACATGGGGAACCTATCACACAGAAGCAATTGCTTGCGCGATACACAAGCTATCCCCCTATTTATCCTGCATGGCAGCACCTACCTACCGCCCGGCGTATGGAGCTAACACGGTCACAGACGCAGATCCTCCCGACACTGGCAAAGTAATTCCGCCACACTTCGGCTACGAACTCTACTGTGACGGCACCCGCGTTGGTGGGCCGGGACATGTCTACTTTCGAAAAAACCGAACTCAATTCTGTCGTGATGGTGAGAAAATGCACGAAAGACCCTTGAGCTTCTGGCAGAAAACACCACTGCGGCAAGAATGGTTCGAGGATAAGGGAACAAGGCTTGATAGTGCAGTGAGGCCATGGGCAGCAGGTGGAGATGGTCAAGTTGATAGCACGACGACGGACGACGCCGCGTACCAAAGAGAAATATGGTCGCCCCCTTCTCAGTGGAATGAGCTTCAAGTCCCTTATCCGTCTTTTGGTCGGAGATGCTGCAGCTTAACAGCACCACGGAGCTGCCAAACGAGTAGCGAGATACCACACGTGTGGGAGTCAGGACGTGCGGATTATTAGTTCTATTTCTCCTTGTCCTTAGGTGCGTGATCTTAGTTTTGAGAGGTTATGTTTGTTACTGATGTACGTATGGTGCAGGGCAGGGTGGAAGAGCTATGTGTTCGCTTGTAATCATCTGGCGATACCTGGGGGATGGGCTTTTTGGTTCCATGTTATCTGTGGGCAAGCATGAGGCGGGATGGTACTGTCTGGGACAATCTGGGGTTTGGGCGAGCTACCCTATACACCCACCCCCAGCGCAAATTTGCCGACCTACCCTATACATAAGGGTACTGTCGGATTTGCTCAACTACCCTATACACGTTTTAAGGACGGGAAGTACCTGGGAGTATGCTTATTAGTAATATAACTGCGTTTGTCACAGAAGGATCACTCTAATGTATTAGAATATAGATGCTCCGATGCCGTATCTGATGATCTTGCTATGAACCTATGTTGTTGCACGAAGAAGGGAAAAGGGGGACGAGAAGCTATGTACAGCGAACCGGTTCTGATATTTGACCGGTGTGATGGATCCTCTAGTGTGCATCCAGTCTGGTTCCACGGGGTGGTAGTTGTCCCGGTCCGGTGTCGTGACAATGGAAGACTCTAGGGATTGTGGTCCTGCCCCGCTAAGAAACCTACCCGTATCGGACTTCTGCCAACATGTTAGACCATGCCGTTGCTGGTTGATACAGCTGTTATGGCTGAAGGAATAGCTGCTCGACCTAATCATTCTTCATTTGCTCGAAGTGGAGTCGCCACAATGATGCTTCCGTCCTGCATCTTCAAGCTGAACCTCTCATAAGGTCGGTCTAGACCCATGACAAAGCTTGTTGAGCATCTCATATCTTGGTATCAAATCTTGGTCTCTAGGTCGATGTTGGAAGCAGCGATTTTGAACGTGGCTTGCCTCCTTAAATTGGAATATCTATCTTAGTAAACCCGCGAGTTCGGCTGAGACCACTGTGGCTGGCTGTCGCGCCAATACGCCACCAACTTCTGGCGCCGTAGCTAATGTCTGCCTCGGACGATGTATCGATGACGATATCAATATGGGTCGCTTTCAGTACAGCTTTGGAACTTGAGACAGGCTTCATGTATCTAATCGGTGGGCGCATCTGACCAGAGCGCCGGCGCCGGCATTCCTTCCTGGCGATGCCGCTCGACCTCAGATTGGATCCCAAGAGCGGCAACAGTACCAGAGGAGAAAGAAGAAACCCGGCAAGGAGACACATCAAAAGAAGAAGAAACAAGAAAACTATGGTGAGTGTCAGACCGTCATCGCTACTATCATAAGTCGCTCGGCTTGCGTGGAGGAGGGAGCTCGCTACCCAGCAGGGCTTCAGCAAACGGCGTTACAGCAGGGGTCAGCAAGATGGAAAACCACTCAGCTGCAAAGATGTCCGAAGATGGCTGCAGTTCACGATAACACAGACATTGGTAGATATGTCGTTTTTGGGCTTGACGACGGGCAGTGTAGCGGGTTAACGGCGTGAATTGGTCACATGTGGTCAGCAGTGGCTTGGGCTAGGAGGTGCCTCTCCTCAGCCGCTGCAGCCTCAGCCGATGATCAGCATGTGCTGGCTGGGATTCATTTGTTGATTGGCTTGCTGACGAGGGCATTGCCAGCCACACGTTACACGAACGGAATGCCCTTGGGAAAGGACCGTCCCATCGACATCCTCTTCTGTGCCGCTTCTGCGCCTAGGGTTTCATCGACCCGGCTCCTTCAACATCGGCCCTCCCAGACACGCATTCCTCAGACATGGTCTTATGAGCGTAAGCTGTTGGACACGATGTTCAACGCATTTCGAAGGATAGCTGTTGCGTTATTGATCGGTGCGTTTGTAAGTGGCGACTGAGCTATGAGTCTTGTTGGCAATATCCTTTCATGCCCCGAGTTCTAGCGGTATGCATCACATCCTGGAGCGCTGACTGGAACACATCGCAGATCAACCGGGGCAGCGCACAATCCAGTTGCTCCAACACGACCTTTGCCATATCGCTGCGGAACTGCACATTCGCCTCTGGAGTCGTCTCGTGGGGAAACCTCGTGGAGGTGGGCACGCCGCCGCAGAGACTATGTCTCGTCCCATCGACAGTCATCAACTCGACTCTGGTCTCCCAGCAGAGCCTCTGCGCCGTCTCGGACACCCTCGAGCCTCACAAGTGCGAAGCGCTCCGTGGCGGCTTCTTCAACGAGAACTCGTCGTCGACGTGGACCGACGCCTCGCTCTCCGCTTACAACGACACGCGCAGCAACCCGACGTGGGAGCACTTCAACCCGCCAGGCTTCACCAAGGTGGGCTATGACAAGATCAACTTCCCCAACACGAATGTGGCCCTCTACGGGGCGGGCATCGCGCTCAACCAGTACGGGAACAACTCGAACGCCGGCATGATCGGGCTGGGCAAAGACTCGGTCTTCCTCAACGACGCCGTCCGCCAAGGGCGTGCGGGCTCCAAGTCGTGGGCCCTCGACGCAGGCTCGCAGTCGCTCGTCAAGGCGAGGAACGGCGAGCTGGTCATTGGCGGGTACAACGCCGGGCGCACCGACGGGTCCTTCAGCTGGTCCAACGTGAGCGACATGGCCGGGGACCGGCCCTGCCCGCTGCGGGCCAAGATCACCCAGATGTCGGTCACGCTGTCGAACGGAGACGTGATCCCGATCCAGTCGAGCGCCGAGGTGGTCGAGGCGTGCATTGAGCCGTACGACAACCTGTTCCGCTTCACCCCGGGCATGCTCCTGAACTGGAAGCAGATCACGGGCTTCAACGAGACGCTCCTGGAGGTATACACCAGCGAGGAAGCGAACAACCTCTCCTTCACCGAGCTCGGTCTGCCGTACGACTCGAGCCGCGTGGGCGACTGGTCCCTGTCCATCACGCTCGACAGCGGATACACGACGACGCTACCGGCGTACGAGCTGCAGCGCCCGCTCCTCGGCTTCGATAACCTCGGCAACAAGCAGGCCGTGCCCGGGATTACGAATCTTCAGATCCTGAACGTACCGACCGGTGCGGGCGAGGTCCCTACGCTGGGCAAGATATTCCTCTCGAGGGTGAGTGTCCATATCCGGTTTTTTCGTGTTGGACAGCCAGAAAAAAAAAAAAAAAAACCCCCCGAGTCCAGGCTAATGATCGCGTTGTGCAGAGCTACCTTGCGGTAAACTACGAGACCAGTCAGTTCGGGCTCGCCCTCGCAGCCGTCGATCCTCAGCCGAACAACTACGTCCCTCTCGGCTGCGGCAGCGCTGCGAACGGCACCTCGGGCAACGGCACCTCGGGTGGAGGAGAGGGCAGCAACGCACCCTCTGGAAGTCATGTCCCGCTGGGCGCCATCATCGGCGGCGCAGTTGGCGGCGGCGCGCTCCTCGTCTTCGCAATCGCCCTGTTCTGCTGGATGCGACACAAGAAGCGCAAGCGGTCCGTCGCGGTCAGCGGGGGCTACCCGTCCACGGCTGCTGCGAGTCCCGGCATGAGCCACGTCGAGTATCCGGCCGGCGTGTGTCTCGAGTCGCACCCGAGCTCGACGTGGCCCAACAAGTACGGCGGCGACCCCCGCCGGCAGGGCAGCATGCAGTCCGGCGCGTCGCCGTACGGTGTCGAGGCCCCCGGGTCTCCCTACAGTGATCCGGGTCACGCGTCGAACTGGCCGGCGAACGCTGCTGGGCCGGCGCACCGGGGCTTGTACGAGGTTCCTGGTTGATGCATCCGAGGATGGCGAGTCACATGTCATGTATGATAGAGCAACAGATAATACTGAATCGAGGATGTACGGCGAGAGGAATAAACATTTGGGGGGGGAAAGGAATGGCGGCATGTCCAAGAAAATTAGGGGGTGACAAGCGATAATGCGGGGTTTGTTTCAGCGCTATTACGGGCTATCTGATCTCCCTCGGCTCGCCCGGAGGACAACATTGTCGCAATCGAGACAACTTCAGAATCCAGATACTATTCTCGAGACTGTTCGACTTCCCGATCTCTGCATCCGACTTCCGAAGCGACGCATGCTCGATCTTCCCGTTCTACCGATGACTACTGACTGGAAATGGCAGCCATCTTAGGTATACAGTCGTCAACCGCCGCTCTGGCGCTGACCGTCAGCAGCGTCGACAGCGCCGAACCTCCAGCTCACATTGCGCCGACGGTCATCAACTCTCAGAATGCTCTTGAGAACGAGCATCAAGCGTCATCCAAGGCTAGGCACCGGACAGATGGCACCCGCTTAGACACACCACCAGTCTCGTCCCCGGAGCCAGACACCCAACCCAACGCCAGTAGTACTGCCGCTGAGGGCCTCGACACGAGTCCAGGGCACGACGTCGACGCAACGGTGCCCACAACACGACCGCCAGCCGCCACTGTCGCCCTGGTCATGGTCCCCCTCTGCCTCTCCGTCATCCTCTCCGCGCTGGATCTCACCATCGTGACGCCGGCCATCCCCGCCATCGTCGCCGACTTCCACTCCACCGCCGGCTACGTCTGGATCGGCAGCGGCTTCGTGCTCGCCAGCACCGCCGCCACGCCCGTGTGGGGCTCCCTGGCCGACATCTGGGGCCGGAAGCCCGTCATCCTCGCGGCGCTGACCCTGTTCCTGGCCGGCAGCCTGCTCTGCGCTCTGGCTCCGCACGTGGACGCCCTGGTCGCCGGCCGTGTGGTGCAGGGCCTCGGCGCGTCCGGCATGGGGACCATGGTGAACGTCATCATCTGCGACACGTTCTCGCTGAGGGATCGCGGGCTCTATCTCGCCGTCACCTCGATCGTGTGGGCGGTTGGAAGTGCGGTTGGTCCCGTCATCGGCGGCACCTTTACAAGTCGGCTGGAGTAAGTCTTGCCATCCTTCGTCCGTTGTTTTCTCGTTCTATCTGGACCAAGTATTGACCCTGGATGACACAGCTGGAGGTGGTGTTTCTGGCTCAACTGTACGTATATATTTTGCTACCCCTCCATCAACCAGACTCATGCCTTGAGTCTACACATGATGCGCTCTGCTCACAAAACGTACTCGTAGTGCCCATCGGCGCCGTCGTCTTTGTCGTTCTCCTGCTTTTTTTGAGGGTCCCAACTCCGCACACCCCCGTACTCGCCGGTCTCAAGGCCATCGACTGGACCGGTAGCCTGCTCATCGTCGGCGCGACGCTGATGATCCTCCTCGGACTCGAGTTCGGCGACGTGACCTTCCCCTGGTCTTCCGCCACCGTCGTGTGTCTCCTCGCCTTCGGCACTGCTGTCGTGGGCGTTTTCATCCTCAACGAGTGGAAGCTGGCCGTCAACCCCGTGATACCGCTGCAGCTGTTTGTGAACCGGTCCTCCGTCGCCGCCTACATCGTCTTCTCGTGCAACTTCTACGTCCTCATCGGGCTCTCCTACTACCTGCCTCTCTATTCCCAGTCGGTACTCGGCGCCGATCCCTTGACGTCCGGCGTCCACCTCGTTCCACTCATTGTCTCGAGCTCTCTGTCAGCCGCGTGCACAGGCACTTTCATCCAGATGACCGGCGTCTATCTGCCGATCATGTACGTCGCGCAGGGCATGCTGATACTCGGTGCGGGCCTCTTCATCAGCCTCGAGTACGGCGAAGGCTTGGCAAAGCTGGTCATCTTCGAGATCATCACCGGCATCGGCGTCGGCATGAACATGGAGCCGCCGCTCCTGGCAGCCCTCGCCGCCGCCACCGAGCTCGACACCGCCGCAGTGACCGCGACCATGGGCTTCCTCCGGTCCATCGCCACGGCTATCGCCATTGTCCTCGGCGGCGTCATCTTCCAGAACCGCATGGACGTCGAGGGCGGTGAGCTGCTGCGGTCGCTCGATCCGAAGGTCGCCGTCGACTTCAGCGGCAGGAACGCCCTGGCGAGTGTCGAGCTCATCGCAGGCCTACCGACGGGCCAGCAGACGGCGGTGAGGATGGCGTACTTTCGGTCGCTACGAGCTGTGTGGATCATGGTAAGTAACGTGTATCCATCTCCGTTCAATCTTCTCTCCGTTCAATCTTTGTGGGGTGCGGGATATGGCTCGTCAGCTACTAACCCACGATCGACACAGTACGTCGTTGTTGGGGGCATCTCGCTACTCTCCAATCTTTTTGTTCGCGCGTACCACTTGAGTGCCGACACGACGACTCTTCGCCTCGGAGTGGACAGGAGAACGGCCGAGAACCGAGGCACAGCCCAGGAAGGCGCTGAAATCATGGAACTTGACAACTCTCCGCAGGACACAGCCCGGCTCTGACAATCTACCATCGAGGTCCATATGCAACATGATACACGTCCATTCACACCAGAATATAATTGCAAGCTGTTCATCCAACGGATTTTGTCTATCATGGTTTTCCCTGATGGTAACCTTTCCAGTCCAGCTCCTCTTCTCCCCTCTTTCGGCATATCACATCCACATCGCCAGGGTTGTTCTGATTCTGCATCTACTCGTTGAACAGCGCATAATTCGGTCCGTTGCCCTCGCCCTCTCCAACCGTAGCATGCGCCACAATCTTCCCCAGCAGGCCGGTCTTCACGTCGCGCTCGATCACCACAACGCGGTTGTTGTCCTGCAGCGCGGACGCCACCAGAGTCCCGGCCTTGTTCAGCGAGAAGCCGCGGGGGTTCACTCCGCCGGCCGGCGCCGTCTGGACGAGCGACAGCTGGCCGGTCGCGCCGTCTACGGCGAATGACACGAGGGGGTCGGAGGGCAGCGCCGTCGTGTTCGTCGGGTCCAGGTTGGGGAAGGTGAGAGAATTCTCGCCGCGGGAGGAGATGATGACGAATCTCTGATCCGGCTGTACGGCGTTAGCATGAGCATTGGAGGGAGGGATTCTCCATCTCTGCGAGCAGAGTACGTACCGATACCACGAGCTCAGCAGCCTTGGTCCCCTTGGGGACGCTGCCACCCGGCCCATGGGTGCTGAAATCGAAAATGCGGGTGAACACGGGCGCACTCCCCCACCCGTACGCGACCGTGTACCCGGTGATGGTATTCGACAGCTCGTTGACGTGGTAAAAGAACGTGTTGTTGCCCACGACGGCGAACCCGCCGTGTCGGGGCCCCGAACCGGGAACGGCCTTGATGGGCGTCACTTCCGCCACGGACGAGGCGTTCCCCGCCGCCGGGATCTTGTAGACCCGCACGAGGTCTGAGCCAAGGTCGGGCACCAGGAGGAAGCCCTTGGTGGGATCGAGGATCGCGTCGTGCAGGTGCGGGACGTCCTGGCGGTCGGGCACGGGGCCCGGCGCGGGCAGCGTGTAGGTCTCCAGCTGCAGGGGGGACAGGTCGTTCGGCTTCGCCACGGAGAAGGTCCCGAATGAGGATGTATCGCTAGATGCGGTATGCTTGTCAGTGTGCCACTCGAACGCTTCCACGTTTTGACCATACGCCAGTTCAAAATTCGACGATCAGGTTGTGCCACCCCACACAGGACTCGGAAATATATGAGAGTCACAGGAAACATACTAGAAGGCCACAGCGAGCTGCGAGTTATTTGGCCCAAAGAGCGTGGACGCAACGGGGCTCTTGAGCACGGGGAGGAAGTCCAACTCGGTCAGCGCACCACCGGCGCCCGTCTTGTAAGACGTGATCGACGCATTGCCTCCCCAGCCCTCGTTCAGGCAGTACAAGACCGAGTTGGCAGAGTCCAGCGTCAGCCAGGTCGGCTCGGATCCGCAACCGTATGACTTAGAGACCACCGACAGCGATGATCCGCTCAGGTTCAGAGTGGTCAGCGCGTGGTCGTTGTACGACGTCGCGAAGAGTATCTCTGCGGATGCGGGGGCCGCCAGTAGCATGGACAGCAGCATTTTGGAGGTCGCCATTCTGTGTGCTTACAGGAAGGTTGGATCGAGGGTGCCGAGGATCATGGCCGAAGAGTAAGGGTTGCGCTCGAACCGGGGTGGTCACCCTTTAATACCGCCGTCTATATGGCGATCGATGTCGAGGTCTTGGGCCCATACACTTACCGGCGCAACATACCTATATTGCCCGCCCTGCTCCGAAAGCGCACATCATCTGCGTAACTATGTATGCCCAGCCTAATGGGCAAGATCCTTGCCGCACCGCTGAAAATGTTTAGCCGCGAGCATGTCGATTCCGTCAGCGGGAGGATCCTGCCTTAACTACCTAGTACGCTGCTGAGGACCACAAGTCCTTGACGAAGCTCGACGTTGAGCACAGGGACAATGTCTGATTCGCCTTTGTTTTTCCTTGCCATCAGGGCGTGGTACAGTCTGCAGTCTGTACACTGTCTTTGGCTTGGTGTTGGGTCTGCAGATCATCCGAACAAAGACGAAGCATCAAAGATGCTCACAGGGGTATACAACCATCAGTTAATATGCCAAGACGGACCGCATCATCCGCAATTTACGCGATATTCAGGTACAATAGGTGAACATTGTGTCGGATCCCAATCAACCGGCCCGACCACTCGCACTGACGAGATCGCATTCCGTGATCAAGATTGCGCCATGCATACAGATCGTCAGATCCTACCCAAAGAGGTCGAACTTTGTGCAACAATGCCACTGGTCAGCCATTCGAGTTGATCATGGAAGTGCGGGCTAGGATCCGAACATCTCCCTCAGGATTCCTTCCTCTCCTAGGTTATACGTCCCTCCGTATCTCTGCCTTGGCTTAAGACTTGTCGTCAGCACCAGCCACTCCTGCTACTATGGGTCATGTCCCATTGGCCGTGTCGTATTCACGCTCAAATGACTGAAAGGGTCATACCTCTTGACGGTCCCCTCTGGGCTTGACTCTGGCCTACGGCTAGGTGAACACTTGGAGTTGGATTGAAGACCGTCTTACACGGCTTGTGAACTGATTCGGTGTATGAGATTCTGGCCTCTTGGAAGTGTCAGTCGAAGAGTAAGTGTCTAATGACTTCGCTTTACGATCTTCATTCAGGGATCTGCTTAAGCTCACCGACATATATATAGTCCAGTGTACCAGCCTCAGCGTCGGAGTGAAACCAACTAACGCTGCTGTCAGTACACTCTAGTCTCTGGCTTGATTGTGCCCAGGAAGGATTTGAAGGAATATTCTTGGCAGGCCAAGGAGCCAAGGGACGTCGTGGTGATAGTTCTCGATGGACCGATTGTCACCACGAGCACAAGTGCAGCCTGGGCCGAGAATGCCATCAACTCTCGCGAAGATATTATGGCTAAGTTGGGTGCGACAACCAAGAAGTTAACTTGGGGTTGTTCCATGGACATTGCCGTCGAGGTCACCGGTTTAACGAAGCCGAGCATTGACAGCGTGGAATTCGTGATATTCTCGACGGTGCCGGGCAAGCAGCAGGACACACGGTGACATTATGCTGCTATATACAGTGCAGTTTCGCCATATAGCAGGTCTCGAAGCTGAACGACGGTCAGCTGAATATCTACGCTGATAATACGCTGGATTAGTCATGCATTCCACACCTCGTGAAAGGGGGCTTACCTTACGTCAGACGAGTCTTTGCACTCATCGCGACCCGTGGAATTCTACTCCAATCAATCTATCTGAACAACGCATCATGTCTAGCAGATCCTCCATCCGTCACCATGTCTCGCACCAAGTCTGGATGCTGGACGTGTCGGCTCCTGACGAAGAAGAAATGCGACGAAGCTACGCCGGCATGTAAGCGGTGTCTCGGACTCGGGATCCACTGTTTCGGGTACGGCCATCGGCCAAGTGAGGAGGAGCTGAGACGCGACCGCAGAGCCCTGATAGCCACGGTCGGGCCGGCTTCCAGAAGAGAGGACTCCAAGTTCAGAGTGTGGCGAGCGAAGCCACGGCAGGCAGCTGGCCAGCTGCAGATCGGACACAGGCCGACGCATGACCCGCGGAGGCCCTCTCTGCATGGTGTTGCATATCATCCAAGCCAGATGACATGCTTGACAATGCTTGATAGGGTCAACTCCGGCATGCTCGACTTTCTCCACCCCCAGTTGCTGACGGACTACACCGAGAAGGTCTTCTGGCTCGACTCCGGCTTCTATCAGAGTCCGGGGCCCTACCAGGGCAACTCGTGGATGAAAGGGTTTCTCACGCGATCGCAAAACACCCATCTGGCAGCGGCATTGATGGGCCTCACGTGGCGGACATGGCAAGATGATTTGTCAACTCTCACCAACATCGATGCCACCCGGCCGCTGACAGCTCTTCACTCAATAGTCGTCCAGAATGTCAAGGACGACCTAGACCGTGCGCAGGCCTTGATGTCCACCGACGAGATGCTCGCAACAGGCGCGGCTCTCGCGAAGTGCGCATCGCTGCTCCTCACATTCGAGGTACTCCTTCCAATCTCTTGACTTATCATATCTTTTTGGCCACCGTGTGCTGACTCGGGTTACAGGCGTGGCGAACCTTGGAAGGTAACTGGATCACTCACCTAAGGGGCATGATCGACATATTGACGTGGCTGGCGTCCCGCGCCCCAGCCGAGATGGCCACCGCAATGAATCTCAGGGCCAAGGCCGGAGGTCAGGTATCGTCCGACAACGGGTCGGAATTAGTGAACGTTACTCCAACTCCAGATACATCCATGACCTATCTGGCCCTCAAATGGTTCGTGCAGTGCTATGCTTGGAACGATGTATCTGCAGCAGTGTGGGTTGGCCCTGAATACACTGTTTCTCGCTCCAGTCGCTTTTATGCTCCCCTGCTTGAAACAGGACACTTGGAGATGAACAAATTCATGGGCTGCGAGGATTGGGTTCTCCATGCCATGTTGCAAATCTCGAGGATTGAGGAAAGACCACTGAAATCGAAGCATCGACACGCCTTAAAAGACTGGATGCTTGAGACCGAAGAATGGCACCAGAAGCTAAACGCGAGGTTAGCGTACATCCTCGTGCAGAGATCTGAATCTCCCCTCGGCCCGGAGCGGGATGCGACGTTTACCACGGAGATGTGGATACACGCGGCACTGGTATACCTACATGTCCTGACGGCAGGTCCTCGGTCAAATCACCCGAGACTCCGACAGTACGTAGCTCGAGGCTTACAGGCTTATGAAAGCCTCCCGCGGCATCTAGACATCCATACCGCCATGCCCTTTGGGGTTCTCGCGAGCATGGCCAACGAAAAGGAAGCGAAGGAGTTCATGAGGACTGCCGAGAGTCTGAGAGATCAAAAGGAGATCAATCCCGGGCAGAGGAAGACGTTTAAGATACTCCGAGAGTGCTGGAGGATGAGAAAACATGCCGAAGAGTCATCGCCGGATTCAGGAGTCACATGGAGGGACGCTGCAATGTCGTTAGGCCTTACACTGCTGCCAATCTGACTCCAAAACCTAGCATATATTTGTACATGTACATACAAATTCATGTTATCGTTCCCCTCCTTGGACCAAGAGTATGTTCCCTTGCTCTCCAAAGACGCTGCATTCTTACTTGAATTCCTGCTTCGCCAGCTTGTCACTCATCTCCCAGAACCGTCTCTCGTTCTCTTCTCCCTTTGCGTGGTCGGGCTCAGGCTCGAGCGGCTGACAGAATAGCAAGAGCGCTCCATTGTGATCTACTCACTGGCTTAGCCTGGGCGTTACGACACGGTCGACTGAATCATTGTCTACATACCTTTAATAGCGGGATCGACCGCGCCTACAAGCTGGGACGCACATCCTTCGGCTTTCGTTCTCGGGGGAACGTTGATATCTGAAGCACAATCAGCAATTGTGACCGTCTTTGGTTTCCTCTGCATGAGAAAATGATACTCCACACTTACAAGGCTCGATTTCTGCATCAGTGAGGTGAGCGGCAAGATTGGTCTCCGCGATGCCTCCTCCGACATCGACGCTGGTAGCAACGATGCCCTTGGAGCCATATCGATGGGCCAGAGCTGCCGCGAAGAGTATGTCGGCCGTTTTGCTCGATGCATAAGCTACGGCCGGGATGTATTCGTCCCGTCTCTTCTGCATCAGCGGAAGGCGTCAGTTGCACATCTCTCCCACGCCGCGCAGCAACACGTCGATGGAAAGGTCATAGACTCTGACAAACCTCGTAATTGGGATCGTCCCATCTGATCCCCGCGTACCTGTACGCGCCCGAGGTGGTAGCGACCACCCTCCCGCCGCCGTTGGCCACCATCTTCGGCAGCAGCAAGTTGACCAGCACAAAGTGGGCGGTGGAGTTGATCCCAAAGTGACTCTCGATGCCATCCACCGTCTTCCGGAGAGGGTGCAGCATGATACCGGCGTTGCAGATGATCACGTCCACGGCCTCCTCGCCGGCGTTGATCCGCTCGGCGGCCCTGCGCACTTGACTCAAGTCGGCGAGGTCGAACACCTCGTGGCGGACGTTGAGGCCCGGGTTGCGGTGCCGGAGGTTGGCGGCCACGAGCCGCAGGCGCACGTCCGACCGCCCGCAGAGGATGAGTAGCTTCGGCTCGTGGGCGGCGATGGTCCAAGCCAGATGCTGGCCGAGGGACGACGGGCTGCACCCCGTGATGAGGAAGGTCTTGCCCTTTATCTCGTTGTGGAACCGGGTTGCGACGTCGTCGGCCGTGATGAGGCCGCCCGGTTTCCCGCAGATAGGGTTCTCTTGGCTCCCGAGTCTGTCGTAGATCTCCATTTCGGGAGGATGTGCTTCTGGATATGACTGGTTTCTTGAGCTAGTGATGTCGAGCAATGGACAAGATTGATCAGCCAGACAAGCATCAGTACGGGACTCAGGACGATGTATATATACCGAGGACACTGACTCCAGCGTTGCCGCAAATTCCCTTATTCGGACACGATGTAACTGGCTCAGATGTAGGTTTCCGTTAGCTTTACCGCAAATTCCCCGATTTGGACATAAGAAATAAAGGTGCGTGGTCTAAGTCAGCGCTAAGCTATTGCTCGGGTTGACGTTGCTGAGTGTGGCTGTTCTGTGGGCCAAGCTTGGGGTTAGGGACTGTGATATACAACCATAATACGAGTCTTGATTTGTGAACAATTGCGTCTTACTCTCTGTTACCGGCATAGTCATGAGTTTACCCGTTACTAGCGGTGTGAAATTCACATCAAAGGGTTGTTGATATTTGTCAACTCGACGTCTAAGTCCAGGTCTATCTGAAATATGTTATGGGATTGACTGCCCACTAGAAACTAGTTATAATTATCTCTATGCGGGGAGTATACTACAGAAACTCCGAGACGGACTTCTTCTCAGTTCCAGACATATCGACGTTGTGATAATGCCGTAGTATTGATATGAAGAGCTGCTGAGTTTCCTTGTTGTGAAGTGACTCTCGGGAATTCTCTTATAATATACCGCGAGGCACCCCGTTTGGACACACTGGCGTAAGATCAAGCTGGCTGCTAGTTAATGATGCTGAAATGTGAGGTTACAGTCGGGGACCGGGTGCTCTTAAACCGTCACCAAACCATTGGTTGCATTCCCTTGTCACCCCAGCCAATATGAAAGAGTGCAACGGCCGTAAGTTCAAGGCATATCTGCACCAAGCTCGATGTCCAGACATCATCAGTAAATTCTAAGTTAAAGCTGTGATGACTCATTTGCGCCTCCGAGAGTCTACGGTCCAGCTTCTTGAGCATGGACTCTTTCAACCCTTGTCAGGACACAGTTGTGATCCGCGTCAAAGAGGGGGAAGGCCCGGAAGGGGATTTCAAGGCCGTGAATAGAGGAGACTATTTCAGGGTTGGAAACTATTGAGCAGTGATTCTGCGGCATGAAGGGAGCCGGACAGCGATGGATGACTTATAAAAGCATACCGGCAGATCGTGAGACTCCAGTTGTTAGACGTACATAGGGTAGCTGCCACTTCATTGGGTATCTGCTAGGCGCAACATTCTGCCTTCAGTGTGATGACCCTTTCAAGGTTAGTTCATGGAAGAGAGTGCTACCAAGTAGCACTGACGGCTTCAAACTTTTGAGTCCAGATATACGCCGTCGACAAAGTCTGCGAAACCAAACACTACATATACAACTCCAGCACCGTGAACTTTCACGTACGACCATAGATACTGGAGAATTCGGGATCCCGTCCGCTCTCCCATAGACAAGCCAGTAATCGTCAGACTAGTACTCGGGTGGGTGACCACCGGGGAATCCCTGATGTTGTACGTTTTTTTTCCCCCCGGCTGACTAAGTGCCCCTGGAGTAATTGTGTGATTTTGCATCTTTCAAGATGCCCAACTCAAAAGGCCAGGCATGGTCGTCAAATCGAGACCTATAGCTTGCTCTGCCAAAGGAGTGTGCCGGTAATCTGCTAGGAAGACGGCATATGAGCGCGGTGAAGAGCCTTTACCAGACCTCGTCCGGGAAGAGTGCAGACAAATCTTGGGATCACTTCCGATATGACTGGAAGTCTTGCCCCTGGCCTTATCTCCGGTTTGCAATGAAGACGTATGATCTGATGCCCGGTGCCTGATACCGCAGAAGCTATTGACCCGGTCCAGGTCCGGGTGAGTAGCTGCACTGGGCAGAATCCCAAGGTTCTGGGTTGTGTTCCGTGGCATGGATTGCAAAGCAGATGGGCGCGGAAGCACCCAAAACCTGTCTGCATGAGGCCAAGGAGTTGCCCGAGTTATTCGTCACTGTCCATATAACAGGCACAATATATCAGAGGGTCATCCGATGGTACCATAAGACTGCAGAGAACAGCTTCACTCAAGTAATGTGAGCTTATTCTACTGCTCGACAGTACTGGTCGCTTTAATATCTTTAGTCGCCTCGTGCAATACACTCGACCTGTCGACAGAGCCCAATATGGAGAAACCTGCCGCAGTACCAGTCCTGTATCCGACACATGCTCGGCAGCCGCACCCAATAGCATCATCGACAAGCATCTATCTCAGGACCCTCCTCATTCGAGCTGGCTGAGTATCACGTCCGCCGCCTTCTCGGCAACCATATACGTCGAGACAGCGGTGAAGGTACCGGCTGCATCACACCATTAGCTGGACATCTCTATTCCCCAGGGGGTGGTGCGATAACTTACGAATGCGGGGATACACCGAGGCGTCCACAACGCGCAGCCCATCCACCCCGCGCACGCGGAAGCTGGAGTCCAGTACAGCCATGGGATCGCCGTCCGGTCCGATCGGACACGTGGACGACGCGTGGTGGCCCCAGGCCGTGTCCTTGGCGTAGGTCTCGATATCTTCCTTGGACTGCACCTGTGCGCCGGGCAGGACCTCCGTCACGGGGACGAGCTGTCGCACAAAGGCGTCGCGGGCGAGCTCGACGGCCTCGTACAGGGCTTGCAGATCGGCGGCGTAGTCGCCAGATCCGGTGTCGAAGTAGTTATAGACGATATCGGGCACGTCGAGCGGGTCCGCGGACCGCAGGGTGACGCTGCCGGCGTTGTTGCGCGGGTGGGCCTTGAGCAGGGCCCAGGTGAACAGGTCATGCTCGGCCGTGACGTTGACGCTGTACTCGGGGAAGTACCCCCGGAAGTTGACCGGCCCGCCGAAGCCGAAGACGTCGTAGCCGCCGTCGGCGGAGGCCGAGCTCTTGAACAGCATGGCCGCGGCCATGCCCGAGGACGAGTAGATGCCGCGGTTGCCCAGCACGGGGTGCTGCCAGCGCTGCAGGCAGGGGTCGGGCTGCCCGTTCACGCTGAAGGTGCAGCCTTTCAGCGCCGGGAAGTCGGACGGCAGGCGGCCTTGGACGGCGATCTCGTAGTGGTCCTGGAGGTTGGTGCCGACGCCAGGGAGGTCCGACACGACGGTGATGCCCAGCTTCTCGAGCTCGGCCGCAGGGCCGACCCCGCTCAGCTTGAGGAGCTGGGGCGAGTTGTACGCACCGCCCGACACGATCACTTCGCGAGAGGCCCTGGCCGTACCGGGCACGCCTGCGCCTGCCTGTTTCGACAAGGGGCTGGCTCTGTAGAGGTGCTTTCCGTCGAGGAACTCGACGCCGGCGGCGCGCGGGGGAGTGGTCGAGTTGTCAAAGATGATCTTGGTGACGAGGCAGTTGGTGCGCACGTCGAGGGGGTACTTCTTGCTCCCGTCCGGGTTGACGGCGTCACGCACGGAGACGACGAACTCGCGGGACCCCGTGCGGCGGGCGTCGTCCGTCGAGATCGGGATCTGGTAATACCCGGGCACGATGTCGCGGGCTTGCGTGTTGGCGTTGGCATCGCCGGCGATCAGGGTCCCCAGGTTGAAGACCGAGTGCGTCAGGTTGCCGAGGGCAAAGGCGCCGCCCAGGAGCATGCTGAGGAGCTGGGGGTCCTGTAACACGATGCTCAGCGGCGCTGTCTCGGTCTGGAGCCAGCCTTGGTAGCCGTGGCCGGGAAGACCGGGCAGCAGATAGCGGTTCCTTTCCAGCCGAGCGAAGTACTTGCGCATGTTGGCGGGAGCCCAGGATGCGTCGCCTGTCAGGGTAGCCATGTATTCGAAGTCGGACTGGTGCGGGTAGATAGTAACCATGGCATTGTGTGCGGTGCACCCTCCCAGAGTCCCGGTTCGAGGGTACAGAGTGCCCTTCATCTTGGAGCCGGGCGGCGGGTTGAGACCGGTATACACGCCGCCGTCCGGTGTATCATACGACGTCTTGTAGTCGCGTGCCTGCCTCTCCTCGTCGGCGTAGTGGCGGACAAAGAAGTCCCACGCCAAGGCATCATCCTCCGACGATCTCGCGTTGTACGCCGGGACGGTGTAGTTGACATTCGCACCTTGGTCATCGCCGGCCTCGATCAGGAGGGTCTTGTGGCCGGCAAGCGCGAGCCGCGAGGCCACAGGTCCGCCTCCGGCGCCAGAACCAACAACGATGTATTCATAGCCAGCGAGATCGACGGCCCGGGCGGCGGAGATGGACGTGGCTAATACTACGAGCTGGTGAAGCAGCATGGTCGCGGACGAGAAGCAGTACGATAGCCTGGGTCACACTGGCCTGAGATCCGAGTGGTCTCTGACGACACGAGCGAGACCTGCGGTCCTTTTATCAATAATTCACCGTAGCATCCTGGCAGCATGAGCCTCGGTCGACGTCGAGGGTGGCATTGGAGACACCCGAGAGTGAGATGGGCGGTTCGGAGCTATGACCAGCATGTGAATCTGGACTCTCTCCCTAGGTGGAGATGAACCGAGCTGCTGGTGCACGACGGGGGATGGTCACGAGCAAGGATGAGCATCGCGGCAGGGGATGATCGACAGCGTCCCCAACTTCCCCAAGATGGTTCCAAGGGAGGAGGATGTCGATCCATTGCGCCAAGAGGCACACTCCTGACACTGTGGCTCAGCAGAGTTGCCAGACGCATCCTGATCGCGAAGTCGTTCTCGAGACATAGCATTGGCAGCATCCGCTTGAACTTCCGTATTCCTTCTAGCTTGGAAAACGTGGAGTCGAGGGCTGGCTCTTTATCACCTCTCGAGAGTCAGGCAGGCAGCGGAGTGAAAGGTCCCCAGCGACGTAGGATCTGTGACGCACATGTAAGTCCCGATGGTCAGTCAGGAAACGCGGGGAAAATTGGAAAGAGGCCTATCCCGCACCGGTGTGGTCCAAGGATTGAGTTTTTAGTATAATTGCCTACTAGACGCTTATGGGAAAGGATCTGCGGGTGAGATGATCTGCCAGGACAACCCGGTCATTATCGCAGAGATTTCAGGACTGTGAAGGCTCAACAAAACTGCTCATAACCGGGGCACGCATATGCAATTTGGTAATGGAGCCGAGAGTTTTTGAGAGTCTTGGGCAGTGAGCGTCAGACTCGAGTGGATATCTGAAGCGGCGCGAAGGTGGTGAGAAGATCAACAATGCCCATTACTTGTGGGACACTAAGAGTTTCCTCCAAGACCGGTTCCCGAGGTCGGCGACTGAATGTTTGCCAAGAAAGGCTCGAAGAAGAAATCGAAACAGATACATGGTCAGGATGAGCGTGTGGTCTTTGCGACAATGGAGAACTTGGCCGTTGAAGTCAGAGGCATGGCCACGATCGATGCAGAGTCAGGGAGGACCACAGGTGGTTTATTGATTCGGAGGGTGGAGGAGAATCCCGAACAGGACACAAACCACTAGGCTTTCTTAATCTCTATCTGGTATTTCAGTGCCCAGTCTGTGAATTCGTCCTTCTTGCCGCCCCAGGGCTTGATGAGCAGCTCAGATGCTGCAAAAGCCTTCAGAAAGCACTCGTCCATCAGTGAGTCGATCTGGTCACCGTCGAGATCGTAGAAGGCCAAGGCTATACTCCCAAACTGCTCTGGGAGCAGCTTGAGCAAGGACACGATCTCGTCTAGCCTGGGTACAGTGGTGTCTGCCATGGATGGTGGTGGCAGAGGCGGCAGAGTTTTGAAGCGGCGTTTGAGGGCAGCCTGGTAGAGGAGGACTGTCAGACGCAGTCGCCTCAGGCAAGAGTCCAGCTTCGGCCTGAGTCTCTCTGGGTCGTCCCGCGGAATATGCGTATGCGAGTTCATGATGTCGTCGAGCATCTCCTGCGTGGTAGGTGCTGGAGTGGTCGACAATGCGCCGTTGCTCTGACTGGGCTCGGATGTGGCAGGTCTCAGCTCGTCCTCGTCGGCACTGACGTGTGCTTCTTCGTCTATGTCCTCTTCTTCATCATCTTCGTCGTCTTCCTCGTCACTTTGTTCCTCGCTCCACTCCTTGAGCTCTTCCATGATGTCTTTCAACGTGTCCCGAAACTCTTCGACTTTGCGCATGAGGTAGCCGGCCACACCAAGACTGGCGAGACTTATCACGTCGTCACAGGCAGACCAAAGAACTCCCGTCGTTGCCACACTGCCTTTCTCAGCGCCCATGCCGAAAGACGAGTTCTTCTTGGCATCAGAGAGCACCTTGCCGTCGGTAGGTATCCGCCTGACAAGCTCCTTCACTTCTTTGAGGACCCGACCAGCTCTCCAGACCATGTCGCGGGAAACAGCCTGGGTGTACCTCTTCGGGTCACAGAGCTGCGCCGCCGAGGCTAGAGCGGGCAGTGGACCAGCCACGAGCTCGCGGAGCACTTTGGTTATGGCGGTCGGGGTGAAGGGCGTGTTGATGATAAAGAGCGAGATCTTGGTAGCATGTGCCCTGATAAGTGTCGCCGAATCACGAGCGAGTGCAAGGGCATCGATCGTTGGGTCCAGAGAAGCTGCATCGGAGGCGCTGCTCGTGGTTGTCGCCGCTGACTTGCTGTCGGAGCTGAGGTTGGACACAACTGTCTCGAGCTGGGACACGAGGTCTATTGTGGTCGAGACCACTCTGCCCATCTCTACGAGGGCATCGTTGCCGGGAGTTGGCAGCGCCATGCTCTACAAGCCCGACGAAATGGTCGTGTTCTGCGGTAAGAGAGCCTCGCCTGGCTTCACGATCCGGACAAAATTAATCAAAAGCTTCCCGTCAACATTTTGACGATGGCGGGGTAAGAAGCAGGTACGTAGCTCACGTACCGTCACTTATAGTCCGAAGTTGTGCCGAGCTGATTCACGTGATACAGTACGTACTGTACCAGTGACGTCCAGGCCCTTTGCGACAAGCTGGCCTGTTTCGACTTCGAGCTCCAACTCCCGTTGTTGAAAGTTCCACTTGTAGCAGGAGGGGACCACCGCAGTGAAGCTCTACCTTAGACATAGATCCCATTATCTTCACTCTCTTTCCGTCGTCTTTATCCTTTCTCGTCACCATCCGAAAGCCTCAAGAGGCCAGTATTATTTCGACGGCTTGATGCCCCCTACAAGACAGTCACAATGAGGCAAACAGATGTCCTCGCGCTCCTCAGCACTTTTGCTTGCACGAGCTTGGCGAAGGCAGCCGGTTTGCCTCGAGGCGTCGGACCTGACTGTAAGTCTAGATATCATATTGGCCCTATTGATCCCTTTCCCCCCTTTTGGCCGTCAATTGGAAGTTGTCGTTCACTTACACGTTGGTCGTGTCAACCATTGCTATCACGTTCTCTCTCTCTCGGACCCTCACGACAATTGGACCTCAATCACTTGTCGAGTGCACTTAGGGAATTAGACTGACCATGGCGTAAACCCAACTAGTCGTCAAGTTCTACGAAGCAAAGGATACCTTCTCCTGCATAGGCCACCCGTCCATCACCCTGAAGCCGTCGCAAGTCAACGACAACTCGTGCGACTGCCCGGATGGCTCAGACGAGCCCGGCACCGCTGCCTGCGCCTTTATCGACCCGCTCTCCCCCGAGCAGCCCCTCCCTTCCTCCCTGACCGGCACCACCAACACGACCAACGTCCTGCCCGGGTTCTGGTGCCCGAACGAAGGCCACATCGGCAGCTACATCCCGTTCATGTACGTCAACGACGGCGCCTGCGACTACGACCTGTGCTGCGACGGCAGCGACGAGTTTGCCCACGTCGGCGGCGTCAAGTGCGAGAACCGCTGCGGGCCCATCGGCAAAGAATGGCGCCGCGTCGAGGAGGAGCGGAAACACGCCAAGGAGCGCGCTGCCAAGCGCCGCAGGACGTTGGCCAAGGAGTCTCGCGAGCTGCGGCGTCGGGTGATAGCCAAGGTCGCCAGCCTGACGGACGAGATCAAGGCGCTCGAGGCCAAGCGCGACGAGCTGCAGAAGAAGCTCGAGGAAGTCGAGAGGCAGGAGCGGGGTAAAGTCGTCAAGACCGACGGCGAGGGCGGGAAGCTGGGCATCCTGCTCGGCCTGGCCAAGGATCGCGTCAAGGAGCTGCGCGAGACACTCGACGACGTCCTCGACCAGCGAGACGACCTCCAGGACAGGGTGGATGAGCTCGAGCTGATCCTCAAGAGCTTCAGGGAGGAATACAACCCCAACTTCAACGACGAAGGCGTCAAGGCTGCCGTCAAGGCTTGGGACGACTATTCGGCCAAGATTGCCGGCGAGTCTAAGAAATCCAAGCGGCCGGACAGCGATGTTCTCGAGGTCCTGAAGGAAGACGGCGAGGAGTCGGGCATCAACTGGAAGGAGTTCGAGGGCGAGGAGGCCAGCGATGCTGATATCCGTAAGTGTCCCGACCGATGCGCAACGCAATCTCTCGGGCTACATTTCACTGACAAGCCACCAGTCTACAATCTTGAGGCATATCTGCCGAGCTTTGTCCGCGACTACGTGCACGGCAAGCTGAACCTCGCACGCATCTGGCTCATCGAAAACGGCATCCTGGCCGACAACCCCAAAAGCGGCAGCGAGTCCCGCCTCGTCACCGCCGCCCGCGAGGCCGCCCAGTCCGCCGCCGCCGAGGTGACGTCCAAGCAGTCGCAGCTGAGCGAGCAGCAGAAAGACCTGGAGAAGGACTACGGCACCGACGACATCTTCCGCGCCCTGCAGGGCAAGTGCATCAGCACCGACAGCGGCGAGTACACGTACGAGCTGTGCTGGCTGGACAAGACCACACAGAAGAGCAAGAAGGGCCATGGCAACACGGTAATGGGCAACTTTGTCCGCATCGACACCGAGATGGCGGACGAGGAGGAGCGCGCCGACGGCAAGGGTCTCGGAAAGGGCCTGCGTACGGTGCTGCGCTACGAGAACGGACAGGGCTGCTGGAACGGTCCGAACAGGAAGACGGACGTGTGGCTGGCGTGCGCCGAGACGGACGAGCTGTGGCGCGTGGCCGAGGCGGAGAAGTGTGTGTACAAGATGGAGGTAGGCACGCCGGCTGCCTGCGAGGACGTGCATGAGCCGGGTGTCAGGACGAAGGATGAGCTGTAGGGGTGTACACCAGTGTTTGTATCTCGATGTTCATATAGCGATGGCCAACAAGATCAGTCAAACCCAAGACGCAAGCAATCATGGCCGCTCTCGAGCGAGCTTGAATCCAGAATAAGTCATAAAAATGCAATGCTCATTATTTGACCGGGTATCATATCTACGTTCTCGTAAGGACGTGGTCTTATTGTACATGTACATGGCTCATCGCCATGCCTCCTCTGCGCAAGCACACAGATCTTCTCGATGCTGCTATCATCTGGCAGCCGCCAACTTCCTCCTCTTGTTGCGCTCCTCCTGCTCCTCTAGCACCTTTGCTGTCAGGGACGCCGCCATGGCGTTGTTGATGCCGCTGATCCTGGCGGAGATATCTGGCTTGGTCGTTTTGGTGCGCTCAGCTCTGCGGTTCGTGGAGTCTTCGTCCCGTTTCTTGCTGTCGACCGACCCGTCAACTCCGTTGTCAGCCTTTCGCTTCTTTTTCCCCTGGCTCTTGTCCTTCTTCAGACTGTGTGTAAAGCCACCCTCCCGTAGCGATTCGATCCTCTTGGATAGCCGCTCGACCTCAGATTTCTCAGTGGGGAGAACTGGCAGCACGTCATCCTCCTTGAACTTTTCGCTGCACTCGGGGCAGATATCCTCGTGTATGGCCTTGATAGCGACTTCGGAGAACACATGGCCGCACGGGACCAGGTAGACTGCCTTGGTCGTGGGCCCGAGCTCCTTAAGCGTCATAGGACACGCCCAGAATGCCTTCTCGTTCTCGCCGGCGGGCTTGTACCGCTTGAACTTCAGCTTGACGACGTCCCGTAGCGACTTGATCCCCGTCGACGCGAATGTAAGCTCCTGCCAGTCGCCGCTGCCGGTGGCGACAAGGGTGGGTGGTGTGTGGCTGTCGCGCTCGTCGTCCGCGTCGGGCATCAAGTTTTTCAATATCGTCTCGTAGTTGTAGAGTCGCCCTCGCCAGTCGGATACGACGTTGTCCATGTCGAGGGGATCAGATGTCAGGGGATCGTGTGTCCACGCGTGGGCGAGGGACTCGAGTGCCGTCGACTTCATCTCGCTGACGGTTGGCATGCGGGCGGCGGACTTGACCAGCTCGCGCCGTGTCGGGATGGAGCCGCCATCGTTACCCATGGTTCCGGTCGTAGGACACTATGTGTGTTTGGGGTATGTGAAAAGGGGAGAATGTCACAGATTGTGTAAGTGTGTCCAGTCGTCCGTCGATTATGTCGATCCGTTCTTGAACAAGAGGACAAAGTTGTAGGCAAAGTACCGCAGAGGAAGTTGTCAGTAGAGATTCTACTTGTAGGGAAGGAGGGGCAAGTGAGTGCTTGGGGAGGCAACTTCCACTTGAATGCGGCTGACATAAGGTCGGCCAAACACCGGCTAACCGATAAGATCTGATAGGGACTCGAGAAGCTCGGACCTCCTGTATGCGGCTGACATGGCGAAAACTCGGCTAAACACCGGCCTGGCGATAAGCCGATAGAGACTGAGAAGCTCGGACCTCCATACATCGGTACGTACCTGGTGATGCACATGAGGGAGCGCCGCTTGACCTCCAACTACCTTAGCTCTTGAGCTGTGTATCTCGCAATTAACTTTCCCTTCCATCATAGCCTGCTTGGGGCCGTGAACTTCACCTTTGAGTATTGTTTTCACGGCATCATCCAAGAAGCTTGCCGACATCTCTCAGGCAGGGGCTTCTTTTCCTTTCTTTCCAACCCTCCTGTGCTGGGTTGTGTCGTAACTCGTTGCGGCAGCTCAACTCTCTCGACATTCCTATCGCCTCTTCCATTACGACACCCTCTCCCCGCGCCCGGAAGACCATATTGTTGACCGGTTTCCACGTCCTTTAAGCTATCCATCGCCCGACGAGATCCATCGTCTCCATCGCGCATTTCACAACATTCCCCGCTGTCTTTCTTCCCCCTCGCGCGGACGCGGTTGCACTATCGATTATGGGTCGGCGTGACCAGATGCTGCGCTGACCGAAGCTGTGTGAGATCCCCAAGGTCCCCGATCGTAAGGTCCTTCGGCGCGACAGCCTTCCAGCATGTCGTCCCTACCAGAAGGGGCCGCGCTCCAGGCGGCCCTCCATCAGCTGGAGCTGTGCGTAAAGGAGGCCAAGAATAGGTATGCTTGACCACTGCACAGCTTTCCCCTCACGCTATGTGGAAGGGCCATCTAACCGATATTCGTTCTGCAGAGCCATCCCCGAGGAGCTGAGAAAGCGTGCTGCCTGGCAGGTGCGAGAACTCGTTGCCACGGTCAAGCAAGGTAAGCCTCGTCCGACTGCCCCTTCATGGGTGTCCGATGGCTGACTTCTGGACCTTGTGTGTTTGCAGAGATGACCCCAGAGCAATTCCTAGCCTTCTACAACATCGTCAATTCCAAGATTATTGCTCTTATTGCCCATGGAAACGACTCCTACGATCGCATGGCGGCCGTCTACATCCTCGATTCCTTGGTTGACTTCGATGGAATTGACATGGCCATTAAATACACCCGCTTTGCCTCCAATCTGAAGATGATCCTCCGCGGGAAAGATCTACTCCCGATGCAGCCAGCTGCTATGGTGCTGGGAAAGCTGTGCAAGCCCGGAGGTTCCCTGATCTCAGAGTTGGTCGAGTCCGAGGTTAAAACTGCCCTAGAGTGGCTCCAGTCAGAGCGTGTGGAGGAGAGGCGGTACAGCGCGGTTCTCATTCTTCGGGAGCTTGCTAGGAACGCGCCAACCCTCATGTATGCCTATGTGAACCTCATCTTCGACCAGATATGGGTCGGTCTCCGCGATCCTCGCCATCTGATCAGGGCCACGTCTAGTGAGACAGTTAGTGCCTGTTTCAAGATCATCCGAGATCGAGACCAAGACCTGAAGCAGGAGTGGATGGACAAGATGTTCCTCGAGGCAGTGAAGGGCTTCAAGATGCAGTCCAACGAAGCGATACACGGCTCTCTTCTCGTCCTCAAGGAGCTCCTCGAGCAGGGTGGCATGTACATGCAGGACCATTACCAAGAAGCGTGCGACATTGTCTACCGCTACAAGGACCATCGCGACCCTGCCATCCGAAAGACTATTGTGCTCCTCATCCCGGACCTTGCTAACTACTCTCCGACTGAGTTCGCCTCTACATATCTCCACAAGTTCATGGTCTATCTCTCCGGCATGCTGAAGAAGAAGGAGGAGCGCAACGACGCGTTTCTGGCAATAGGAAACATCGCCAACTCTGTCAAGAGCGCCATCGCCCCTTATCTCGATGGCGTCCTGATTTACGTGCGCGAAGGCCTCAGCGTGCAATCGCGGAAACGCGGCTCCGTCGACCCTGTCTTCGACTGCATTAGTCGCTTGGCCGTCGCAGTGGGACAGACCTTGAGCAAGTACATGGAGGCATTGTTGGACCCTATATTCGAGTGCGAGCTCACGGAAAAGCTGACGCAAGCCCTGGTCGACATGGCTTTCTACATCCCTCCAGTCAAGGCTGCCATCCAGGAGCGCCTGCTGGACATGCTGAGCAAGGTCCTCTGCGGCGAACCCTTCCGACCGCTGGGTGCACCGCAGTCGAACACCTTGAACTCGGTTCCCATCATAGCCAAGGATCCCAAAGATCCACAGGTCTATGAGCACCGCAAGAAGGAGGTGAAGCTCGCCCTGAACACTCTTGGCAGTTTCGACTTCTCAGGTAACCGGATTTCCTTTTTTGTGTTTCGCGCAGGGCCAGATAGTGACAGCACCCCTTGCTTCCAAGAAACCTCTGCTAACAAATCTGCAGGTCACGTTCTTAATGAGTTCGTCCGCGACGTCGCTATCAAGTATGTCGAGGACGACGACCCGGAGATCCGTGAAGCAGCTGCACTCACTTGTTGTCAACTCTACGTGCGGGACCCAATCGTGAATCAGGCGAGCTACCACGCCCTCGGGGTCGTATCCGATGTCATTGAGAAACTGCTCACCGTCGGCGTCTCTGACCCAGAGGCCAAAATCCGGCGGACGGTCCTAGCGGCCCTCGACGAGCGGTTTGACAGGCATCTCGCTAAGTCCGAAAACATACGAACCTTGTTCTTTGCCCTCAATGACGAGCAGTTTGCCATCAGGGAGGTTGCAGTATCCCTCATTGGGCGCTTGGCCCGGTACAACCCGGCATACATCATCCCATCTCTCCGCAAAACTCTTATTCAGATGCTGACGGAGCTCGAATTCTCAGATGTGCCGCGATCCAAGGAGGAGAGCGCCAAACTGCTGAGCCTTCTAGTCCAGAATGCCCAGGGTCTTATCAAACCCTACGTCGAACCCATGGTGTCAGTTCTCTTGCCCAAAGCAAGTGATCCCTCGCCGAGCGTCGCCGCAACCGTACTCGAAGCGATTGGCGAGCTGTGCACCGTCGGTGGGGAGGACATGCTGCCATACAAAGACCGGCTCATGCCCATCATAATTGATGCTCTGCAGGACCAAAGCTCGATCCTGAAGCGTCAGGCGGCCCTCCACACCCTCGGGCAGCTAGCCAGCAACGCCGGATACGTCATCAAGCCCTATCTCGAGTATCCCCAGCTCCTCGAGCTGCTGCAAGGCATCATCCGCAGTGAGCCGCAGCATGGCTCCCTGAGACGGGAGACCATCAAGCTGATGGGTATCTTGGGCGCGCTGGATCCGTACAAGTACCAGGTACTAAAAGAGAATTTCATTACCCCAGACCACCTGTTTCTGGAGAAGCGTCCCATTCATATTAATTACGACGACGATGATGACGGCGGCGATGTCCCGGGAGACTTGATTCGCTGTACTGATCCGTTTAAACAGCAGGTCGAAGAGCGCGACCCCAGCGTCCAACGGCGGAACGAATCGGCCCAGCAAATGACAGACATCTCCCTGATGATGACTGGCATGACCCCGTCTAGCAAGGAGTACTACCCGACCGTTGTTATCAATGCGCTACTCCACATCCTCCGGGACCAGTCACTCGTTCAGTGGCACGGGGCCGTTGTGGATGCTATTATGGTTATCTTCCGCACGCTCGGCCTGGAATGTGTCTCGTTCCTCGACCGTATCATTCCTGCGTTCCTCGCCGTCATCCGGTCGACGACATCGACAAGACTCGAGTCCTACTTCAACCAGCTGGCCGGCCTCGTTAGTATCGTCCGGCAGCATATTAGAAACTACCTTCCAGACATCATCGAGATTATGCAGGAGTATTGGATCAAGACGCAGTCGCTCGAGTCTCAAGAGTACTGGAACAAGACGTCGTCCCTCCAATCCACCATCCTCTCTCTCGTCGAGGCTGTCGCGCGGTCGCTTGAGGGCGAATTCAAGGTCTTCTTGGCGGGTTTGTTGCCACTAATGCTAGGTGTTCTTGAGAAGGACGTGAGTACGAAGCGACAACCGTCGGAGAAGGTGCTCCACGCCTTCCTTGTCTTCGGATCGAGCAGCGAAGAGTACATGCACCTGATAATACCTGTCATTGTACGAACCTTCGAAAAGCAGGGTCAGCCTTTGTTCCTCCGGAAGTCTGCCATTGAGACGATCGGCAAACTCTCACGCATGGTCAACCTCAATGACTACGCCGCGAAGATCATCCATCCTTTGACGCGTGTGCTCGCCAGCGGTGAGCCGAGTCTTCGTCTGGCGGCGCTGGACACTCTCTGTGCACTGATCGGACAACTCGGGAGAGACTATCTCCACTTCATGCACACCGTGAATAAAGTCATCGCACAGCACCAGATCCAGCATCCCAACTACGAGCTGCTCGTTGCCAAGCTCCAGAAGGGCGAAGTTCTGCCGCAGGACCTCTCCGAGTCTACGAGGTTCGTTGACCAGGTGGACGATGTCGCTTTCACCGAAATCACATCCAAGAAGCTGGAAATGAACCCAATGCATCTCAAGCAGGCATGGGAGACCAAGGGCAAGTCGACCAAGGACGACTGGCACGAGTGGTTCCGCAAGTTCAGTACTACCTTGCTCACAGAATCTCCGCACCATGCGCTGAGGGCGTGTGCCATCTTGGCCAGTAACTACCAGCCGCTCGCACGCGAACTCTTCAACTCGGCCTTTGTCTCGTGCTGGAGTGAGTTGTATGAGCAGTTCCAAGAGGAACTCATCACCAATATCGAAAACACCATCAAGTCAGAAAACGTGCCTCCCGACCTGCTTGGCCAACTCCTCAACCTGGCCGAGTTCATGGAGCATGATGACAAGGCCCTGCCCATTGATATCCGTGTGCTCGGTCGCGAGGCTGCCAGATGCCATGCTTATGCCAAGGCTCTACATTACAAAGAGCTCGAGTTCCTGCAGGATCAGAGCTCCCAGGCCGTCGAGGCTCTTATTGTGATTAACAACCAGCTACAGCAGTCGGACGCTGCCATTGGAATTCTTAGGAAGGCTCAACTCTATAAGGACGGAATTCAGCTCCGAGAAACGTGGTTCGAGAAGCTGGAGCGCTGGGATGAGGCTCTTGAGTTCTACAGCAAGCGCGAGAAGGAGCTGCCTGAGGACCAGGCCGTCCCTATCGAGATTGTCATGGGCAAGATGCGATGTTTGAACGCCTTGGGCGAGTACGACCTTCTATCTCAGTTGGCAACTAATACTTGGAACAACTCGTCGCCCGAGATTCAGCGCCGCATCGCACCCCTGGCCACCACGGCCGCCTGGGGTCTTAGTAAGTGGGATCAGATGGACCAGTACCTCCAGTCCATGAAGCGGTTCTCTCCCGACCGCTCGTTCTTCGGCGCTATCTTGGCACTGCATAGGAACCAGTTCCGCGAGGCGTTGGCTTGCATAGAGCAGGCGCGGGAAGGTCTCGACACTGAGCTCAGCGCGCTCGTCAGCGAGTCCTACACGAGGGCTTATCAGGTCATCGTCAGGGTCCAGATGCTGGCAGAGCTGGAGGAGCTCATCGTCTACAAACAGTGCGACGAGAAGAAACAGGCAACCATGCGCAGGACCTGGGAGACGAGGCTCAAGGGCTGCCAGCGCAACGTTGAAGTCTGGCAGAGAATGCTTAGGTTGCGGTCTGTGGTTATGACACCTATGGATAACATGCACATGTGGACGAAGTTCGCGAACCTTTGCCGGAAGGCCGGAAGGACGGGCTTGGCCGAGAAGTCGCTGAGGCTGCTCGTCGGCACCGATGGCCCGCTGGACCAGGCGATCCCCTACTGGCACGATAAGGTGCCGCGGCCGGAGAGGGTGGCGCCGCACGTCCTGTACTCCATCTTGAAATTCCAGTGGCAGCTGGCCCAGAAGCCCAACTACAAGGCGCAGGGGTACGCGGAGAAGACGCTGTACTGCCTGCGCATGTTCACCGACGAAGCCTCAAGCCGGCTCGAGAACACCCGCAGCCAACTCGCCAACCATGCTAACAGCATCATGGACGGTCCCGGCGATTACGGCTTTGCTCACGTCGATCCTAACATGGTCAACCCACAGGCTCAGCGGGCGCTAATGGAGCAGACGACTCTGCTGGCTAAGTGCTATTTGCGCCAAGGAGAATGGATGGTTGCACTCAATAAGAACGACTGGCAGTACAACCACGTCGACGAGATCCTGCACTGCTACGCTAAGGCGACCCAGTACAATCCCAAGTGGTACAAAGCCTGGCATTCCTGGGCTCTGGCCAACTTCCAGGTGGTCCAGATCCTGTGCCCCAAAGACCCGGACAGCCACGTGGCGCGTGCCAGCCAGGGCGTGATACAGGAGCACATCGTTCCGGCGATCCGCGGGTTCTTCGAGTCCATCGCATTGTCGGCCGGCAGCTCGCTGCAGGACACGCTGCGACTCTGCAGCCTGTGGCTCGACTTTGGCGGATCACCCGAGGTCAACGCCGTAGTGACTGAGGGGTTCACTCGCGTGAGTGTCGACACGTGGTTGGAGGTCATCCCGCAACTCATCGCTCGCATCAGCCAGTCCAACAAGCGGGTGCAGCAGTCAGTGCATAATCTGCTTGCGGACGTGGGCAGAGCACATCCCCAGGCTCTCGTCTATCCCTTGACCGTGGCGATGAAGTCGTGGCCGAATAGCCGACGCTCTCGAGCGGCCTCCCAAATCATGGACAGCATGCGACAGCACAGCGCCAAACTGGTCGAGCAGGCCGATGTCGTTAGTCACGAGCTCATTCGTGTGGCTGTGCTGTGGCACGAGCTGTGGCATGAGGGACTGGAGGAGGCTTCTCGTTTGTACTTTGGCGACCACAACATCGAGGGCATGATTCAAGCGCTCGAGCCGCTGCACGAGCTGCTCGACAGGGGCCCCGAGACGCTGAGGGAGATATCGTTCCACCAGACGTTTGGCCGCGATCTCTCAGAGGCCCGCGATTGGTGCCGGCAGTACGAGCTCAGCCACGACGTCACGGACCTGAACCAGGCGTGGGACCTCTATTACCAGGTATTCCGGCGCATCAGCCGCCAGCTGCCGCAGATGACCAGCCTGGAGTTGACGTACTGCTCGCCCAAGCTGCTCGCCGCGAGGGACCTCGAGCTTGCCGTACCGGGCACGTACCGCAGCGGGCAGGAGGTCGTCCGGATCATGTCGTTTGACGGCAACTTCACCGTCATCAGCTCGAAGCAGCGGCCGCGCAAGCTGGACATCATGGGGAGCGACGGCGTCTCTTACACCTTCCTACTCAAGGGCCATGAGGACATCCGCCAGGACGAGCGCGTGATGCAGCTGTTCGGGCTGTGTAACACGCTGTTGGCGAACGACTCGGAGTGCTACAAACGACACCTCAACATCCAGCGGTACCCGGCCATCCCGCTGTCCCAGAACTCTGGTCTCCTCGGATGGGTCCCGAACAGCGACACGGTGCACTCGCTGATCCGGGACTACCGCGAGAGCCGGAAGATCCTGTTGAACATCGAGCACCGCATCATGCTCCAGATGGCTCCAGACTATGACAACCTGACCCTCATGCAGAAAGTGGAGGTCTTTGGCTATGCTCTGGACAACACGACGGGGCAGGACCTGTACCGGGTGCTGTGGCTGAAGAGCAAGAGCAGCGAGGCGTGGCTGGACCGGCGCACCAACTACACGCGCTCGCTGGGCGTCATGTCGATGGTGGGCTACATCCTGGGCCTGGGCGACCGGCACCCGTCGAACCTGATGCTGGACCGCATCACGGGCAAGATCATCCACATCGACTTCGGCGACTGCTTCGAGGTGGCCATGAAGCGCGAGAAGTACCCGGAGCGCGTGCCGTTCCGGCTCACGCGCATGCTCACGTACGCGATGGAGGTTAGCAATATCGAGGGTAGCTTCCGGATCACCTGCGAGCAGGTCATGCGTGTCATAAGGGACAACAAGGAGAGCGTCATGGCGGTTCTCGAAGCTGTAAGTTTTATTCCCACCCCCCTTCCCCCGGTCAGCAACTGCCTCAGTTGCATCACACAGTTCTTGGTGTCGTGCCTTGTTTCGCTAGCTAACGCTGTTCAACCCAGTTCGTCCACGACCCCCTCCTAAACTGGCGCCTCACCCACGCCGCTAGTCCCGGCGGGGGCCCCAACTTCCCGGCCGAGACCAACGCGCAGGTGCTCGCGGGCGCGCAGGCCGGCGGCCGCGCTCGGCGGCCCAGCATCCTCGACTCGGAGATCCCGCCGACCGAGTTCCTCGCCGCGCAGCAGGCGCACGGCGGCAGCACAGCAGGAGGAGCCGACCTCGTCGTCGCCGCGGGCGCGCCGCCGGGGACGCGCGCGAGAGCTAGGACCAACTCGTCCGTCGCGCCTCCTACCACGGCCGCCGGTGCCGGTGCGCCTAATGTCGGCGGTGTCGGTGGTAATGCCATCGTCGTTAACGGCGGCGGCGGCGGCGGCGGTGACGCGCAGCAGGACACGGAGGTGCAGAACGAGCGGGCGCTCGAGGTGCTGAACCGCGTGGAGCAGAAGCTGAACGGGCGCGACTTCAAGAACAACGAGGAGCTGGACATCGTGACTCAGGTCAACAAGCTGATTATGGAGGCTACCAAGCTCGAGAATCTTTGTCAGCACTATATTGGGTGGTGCAGCTTCTGGTGAGAAAGGAGAAGGGATCATGAGAAGGAAGTTACCTTGAGAAGGAAGTTACAGCTGAAGGAAGCTACCCTGGGATCGGATGATGATGATGTGTGTGTGTGTGTGGGAGACATGTTGAGGGAAGAGGTGTTGTTGCATGGATGATGGTATGTGACCATGTTGAGGGAAGAGTTGTTCTTGCGATAGATGATGGTATGCGACCATGTCGAGGGCAAGATCTGGAGGTTCGCCTCAGGAGTCAGGTCAAGGGAGGAAGGGGCTCAGCATGGAACATGATGGATACGATACGCGGTCGATGGGTGAGCGTCCGTTGTCCGGCAGCAGGGGTCTGTCTTGCGCGGTCTTCTCGGTCCGTGTTTTCCACACGAATCTTTGCTATCGGAGTTTTTTGGAAGGTAGTTCATTCCTGGTGACACAGGGGATTTACCAGGGGACGGTAATACTGTGTCTGGTTGCGTGTACTGTATTATTTGTAGGAATGGCATTCGAGATACAGAACGGGTTCAGTCAGACTTATTACGGCGCATTCATGTCAGGGGGTGAGTATTCCAACGCTCTCATACTGGTAAAGGTTCCAGACACAAGTAGGATTGATACATTGAGAGCTCTTTCTTGATTTTGTGGGTGGTGGTGCATGGCCATTCAGCTGATTTCTTCCTTTGCTGACGGCGGAATGCAACATCATATGTATAGTCAATGTCGATCGATGCAAGGGCGCTGACAAATGCCGAGTCGGTTCCAGGTGAGATGCCATCTTCATCCTGGACTGTGAGTCCACTCGACAGTCGCCGAACCCCAGGTGATACGGGCTTGTTTTGCGAACCAACAAGTACCTTACTACCCTCTCTCCTCCTCCACCTGCACTGGCCCCCCTTCCTCAGTAAAGGGGCCACACCCACAGCAACTTTACGCAACGGCCGGGCTTCGACTCAAGCCATGCCTACCACGCACGTCTTCGTCGTCCAGCGCGGCACGGCGCTGTACGACCGCTACGAGGACCGGTTCGTCGGCATCGTAGGCGTCTTCGCGGCCCTGGACGACGCGAACGCGGCGGTGCGCACCTGCCGGCGGAATTTCATGGAGGAGTTCGGCATCGACGACGACGAAGAGGACGACGGCGGATTCGCCGGCTTCTGCTACGAGGACCGCGGGGAGGTCGTCGAGGAGGACGGCAGGGCAGCGAAGTCATCAGGGGGTGGGACTCCCGTCGGGTTCTACTGGGAGTTTGACGACGGGTCTTGCTGGCACTCGTGCGGCGTCGAGTGCTTCCCGCTGCTGGGCACGGGCACATGACCAGATTCTCGTTTTGACAATACAAGGACGCGGTGGACTGCGGCTTATTGACTTCCAAGCGGTGGCTCCAAGATAATCCGGGCCAGGGGCGTAGATTGATATTATCATTCATGATTCGTGAGATTGACGTCAGGCTAGCTGGCAGGAATATCGCTGGAGATAGGTTCAAGGAGGGTGACAGAAGCCAGCCAGCTATATCGACATTGTCGAGCTCCATTTCTCGATCAGGTTGCCGAGTTCCAACCCGGGCACTCCCGCCTTCTCCGACTCGTTGCCGTGCGCGCTCTGCGGTATGACGTAGCTGACCGGCACGTCCTTGAAGTTCCCGTTCGCCAGCTTCGCCTCGGCGAAGAAGCTCTCGCACTCGCGCGGCAGCTCGACGCCCGTCTCGAGCGCGAGCGCCTGCAGGCCCCTCAGCAGCGCCGGGCCGACGGGGAAGTTGCCGGCCACGAGGTGGAAGTACCGGCAGGCCTCGACGAAGGGCTCGTGCGCCGCGCGCGCATGCTCCCTGTCCAGCAGCGCGACGAGGCTGATGCCGCAGACGTAGAAGAAGTAGAGCGTCCCGATGCAGCCGTCCGCGTATTCGCGCGGGTACGCCGCCTTCATCTCCCGCGTGCGCTCCACCATGCGCTCGCAGTGCTGCACCACCAGCGCCGCCGGCTGCAGCCCGTCGGGCAGAGGGCTGTTGAGGAGCGCCAGCGGGCGAAACAGCGCGATGACCGCGATGGAGAAGAAGGACCTGTTGGGTTGTTGTTAGTCAGATTCGCGAGCAGGAGGATCTGGATGAGGGAGGGGACAAACTCCAGAAAGAGGGACTGGCAGAGGCCAAACAGTCCTCGACTACTGCGCGGACCCCGCGGAGGCGCCTTCCAGTTCAGCAGCTTCCGGTAATATGATAGCCGCGCCGCTATGTCGTCTTCCTCCCCGAGATGATCTTGGGTCTCGATGTTGTAGCACATTATCTCGTACAGGTGCTCGGAGAGGCTGTATTCAGCATCCAAGATCGCGTAGCAGGAGTCGACCTCTGCCGGTGGCGCGTCTTCTAGGCCGCCGTCAAAGATGCGCGGCAGTGTTGGGGGTGCGATCAGAGCAGGCTGGATGTACACGAATGACGATATGCTAGTCGCGCAATGCCGTCAGAGAAAGGGGTCCAAGAGTGAGCCCTGTGTGGCGATAACATACCTTTCTATGCAGAACAGGCCCCACGAGGCCCGCGAGACGGCCCGTCGATACTGTTCCCTCTTGCTCCGATCTGACTTGTCGATCCAGGCCGGGAACTCAGTGCCCAGCCTCAGCTTTTTGTACATTTCGGAGCAAGAGACCCGGTAGAAAGCGCCCGCCCGGTCTATGCCCGCCTCTGACGAGTAAAGAAACAGGTTGTAGAGGGCCATGACGGTGGGGAGCGACACCTTGCCGTGCTCGAGGTCGAGTTGCTTTTTGGCTTCGTTAAAGAAGCGCTCCCTCACGCAGCCACCACGAGCTCGGTCTACAGCTTTTGCCGTTTCCGAGGTAAACTAGGAGAGGGTAGTCAGCGAAAAGCACGAGGGGTCCAGCCGACGGCCATGACAGGAAGACACTTACGGCACTTATCGCACAAATGGCGTTGACCAGAGCTGGCGAGCAGAACCTCACGTTTTCTGTGCTATCCGAGCCCATATCTTCGAGGAAGCAATGCCTGTCGACGTAGGTGGTCGCAAACGGCTGTTCTATGTCGAAGAATATGGACACGAGCTCCGAGACCAGCCCGTCGCCGGCGACATTTGTCCACCTCTTTGCGGAAACCTTGATGGGACTCTTCTGGTAGGCGAGTTCGTCCAGGTTCCGCACGACGTCTTCCACGTCGGTTTCTATGCCCTTGCGCCCGATGGCCGAGGCCTGTAGCAGCAGGTCTCCGTCGCGCACGAGGCTGAGGACTTTGCAGGGGTCGGTGTTGGACCGGATGCGGCGTATGACTTCGGCCACCTCCACCAGGGGCCTGGTGCGCAGATATTCGTACAGTTCTTGCATGTCGTTGAGGTCGTTCTTCATCTCGTCGTACTTCCGCTTGCGCGCGATAGACCGCGTCTCGTCGGGACCAGCATCGTATTCGCATTCCGTTCCGAGTCGCACACAGCGGCTGCACTTTGGCCGCGCCCCGTCGCACTAAGAGATTTTGCCGTCAGTTTACCGCGAGTGGTGGTTGCCTCTGGTGGGCTACCATACCTTTGTCCTCTTCGCTCTGCAGTTCTCGCAGGCGACGATGGTCGCTATTCTGCGCGGAACGCCGCCACCACCAGCAGACTGCCTCGAGTTGGAGGATGACAGCTTGGGAGGAGGCTGCTGCTCCGACGGGCGCGGCAGCAGAGCCTGCAGTCTCGCAGCCTTGCTGTTGTCATCTTGGTTTTGGGACGGCAGTGTGTGGTCGAAGTGGGAGCTGGCAACGGTGGGTGCGGTCGGGAGGCAGTAGTCGAGAGCATGCGGTGGGCTGTTACCGGGTGACGAGGGGGCAAGCAGTGCCAAGATTGAGAGGCGGGATTCTAGTTTACCTGTAAAGGACAGACATTAGACGATGCCACACCAACCGTCTTGAGAGGTGGGGAGGGAGAGAAAGACATGCCTTCAGAGTAAGGGCCAGAGCCGGGTGTCGAGCCATTAGAATGTGTTTCCATCACTGGCAGCCGTTGTGTCCGGAGATCCCTGTGCGTCGTCGTTTGAGGTTGAAGGTGTCACGATGTGGAGCGCATGGCAAGTGATGCTGTCGGCCGCTGTTGGCTGTGCAAGTTGACAAGGTATGATACCGTACGCCGGGATATCCGGGGGGTGTTCGTAGTCGAGAACAAACAGAAAACAAAACTCTGCCGACGGGAGAGACGGAGACAGGGACGGCAGGGACGGACAGGAAGGAACAAGGGAGGGTGGACTTGGTGGTGGCTGCCCGCAGTGGCCGCTCGGTGGATTCACGGCAATCACGCGTCAGAGAAGCTTGAAAAGACGGGACGTCCCCCGAGTCCCGAAGTCGAGGAACCCAGAGAAAGGGCCGGCAGGAGCGACCAGGCACGAATCAGGACGGCTGGGAGTGGACTCCGGAAGGGCCCCTTCCCTAAGACACGCTGACTCGAGCGAGATACGTAGGTACCTGGTACTCAGACTGTCAAGAGTACCTTAGGTACACAGTAACCTAACCTGAAGGCACACGTGTGAATTGGCGGAAGGGAAGGCACTCGAGCCAGGAATGGACAAGCCACATCGGGTGCTCTTTCCTCCCCCCACTCGAGTCCCGTTGTCTTTGCTTCGATGCAGGTAATGCCGAGGTGTGAACTTCCCATGAGGTTGCAAGGTTTTATTGCCAGAACAGGCCTGGAACAAAAACTGGCAGCACTAGAACAAGCCAGACAAGCCAGACAAGCCCTGACAAGCCCTGACAAGCCACCTCGGTCCACTGCGCGCAGTAGCGTGGCTCGCTGTTTGCTCCGCACCGCAGGAGGCCCCTCCGATTGGCTTGACTCAGGTCAGTGCACAACGGGAATAAACCACTGGACAGACCTTGCGGACCTGCGAGACTCGCTCCGGCCTGCCGCCCCGATCTAGATCGAATGTGCTACCTGACTTTACACAGGTAAGTAACGTGCTTTACGTAAGTCGGCACTCCCCGTAGGTCACGGAGCTGAGTCCGGGCCCCGATGTGATGATGCTTGGGACTGTGCAATCTTTCCATCCTGCCTCGTCCACGGTACCGTACTTTGCCATCGCATGAGCTGCACCATGGCATTTCCAGTGTCGTATGGCAACCTCATTGGCACCCGACATTAGATGAGCAGCGCGCTAGTACATACATGTAGACTTTCTGTCGTGCTGATACCTAACCCTCGTACTTCCGGGCTGCCTGTGTGCGGGTTGATAATTCCGAGTGAACTTGTACTATGGTAGGATGGGTAAGTTTAACTAGCCCCGCAGGTTCTTACGCTAGGCAAGGGGAGCGATTTGGCTGCCAGCTGTCGGAGGACAGGCCTTTACAGGGCAGGTTTTAGGGCAACAGCTGTGCAGTGGGTCGCCCCACTGGTACCTGCCATGGGGGTAAAACTTTGGCACGCAACCGCAGTAAGCTCCTGGATGGCTCGATGCTTATCAAACGCCGTGCTTTATCTGACAGATCACGGACCAAGCCGTCTATCTGCCAACGACGGCATCCTACTACCCAGCTACCTTACGCGGCAAGTGACCCATGTATCATTGCTTTACCTCGATGGACTGTAACTTTGCTTATTTTGCTATTCTGAAGTCGCTGCAGAACGTGCCATCTACCCCTCGAGACTTCCTCGACCTCTCTCATTCAGCCTGCCACCCGCCGGCCAGCTTATCTGTTCTAATAGAGGCCTCGTGCCCGTTCCGTCCAGAGGATCACCCTATTTTCAGGCGCTGCAGAAGCGCCGGCTGCGTTTCCAGACAGTACCGTTCCTGGACTGCACCTTTATGCACGAGAGTGCAACCGACGAGGTCGGCGCGTGGATGCCCCAGACATGTGCTGCCACACGCTGTCCGCGTCCGCAGGCACCTCCGCTCGCTGCGGCCGACCGCAGCAGCACGAGTCCATCGCTGTCTTGTACGAGAGCGTGGTGGCGGCCAGTTTGCTGTGGCTCGTCGGGCTTCTCCTGCTGCCCGCAGCCGTTGGCCAGGAACTGGAAGAGACGCGTCCTGGTGGACCACTCCGACATTATGGGGCCTCGCTTCTACGAGTGACAGAAGGGCGCGCTCATGCATACATGCATACCTCACTACAGGTTCCAGGAGCAGACACCTTACTGTCCTAGTCTCCCACCAGCTCGTCTGGTTGTCTCAATGGGAACGCTCCGTCTTTATCGCAGTCCACGGAAAGCCTAAGGAAACGACACCGGCTGCTCTCGGTCCTCCGTCCTCCGTCCTCCGTCCTCCGCGTTTCCCCGCTTTTCAGTCTTCACGGCCCCGGGGGCTGAATCGGGGATGAACCGGGGCCCTGAATGCCACTTGCGTGACTTGAACGCCCGCCATCGGCACACGCTACCCCACCTCCCCCCACCTTGCCTTGTGACTCAAACTTTTTTGAACCCTTCGACTTTAGAGTCATGGAAGTTGTCCCCGCGTAACGTCTAACTTAGCCGAGTCTACCCATCTTCTTCTTTTCTCGTCTGCATTGAAGACATCATACCTGACTCAGGTGTATATACTCTATCGGGACTGGAAAAGCAACTCTCGTCTGTTTCCTCGTCTGTTTCCTCGTCTTCCTCTCCCTCCTCGCTCCTCAATTCCAACCAGATCCAAGGACATCGTCCGACGTCCACGCCGCCAAGATGCCCATGTAGGTTTTTGCCTGAGCTGGCCCCCCTCGAATGCAATGCTGCACCTGTTCAACCAAGCATCGTCACACATGCAGGGCTAACCTTCTCTCCCTTTGTACTCTGCAGGCTTAAAGACCCGTCCAAGAAGTACAAGCCGTTCAAGCCACCGCATCTGGCGAACAGGCAGTGGCCCGACAAGGTCATCGACAAGGCCCCCCGCTGGCTATCGTATGTTTAGCGATT